>JZKD02S1847276.1:7114-24085 GCA_000966675.3 Picea glauca
CTAAATTAGCAACTTCATTTTAGGGAAAGTATTTAAAACCTATAAGGGAATCAAGGGACACCTAGGAGTAAAAATATGAGTAACTCTAGGTGGGTGAGGGAAATAAGACAAATTAATAAATTAAAGAAATTCATTACTGGAGGAGTGTGGGGGATGAATGACACTTGTACGAAGGAAAAGTTTTGGAAGATTTTTATTAAAACTTAAAATTTAATGAGATTAGGGAAAGAATGGAAGTTCTAAAATTCTATAAAAGAGAGAGAGGAGAAGGAAGAAGGGGATGGAATGTTAGCATAATGTTACACTTCCGGATTAGTGACTTGACTGATTTACTTGTGAGGAGTTGGGATTTCCCAGCTCGGATAGGAGTGGTAGCTCGACCTTGTGAGGCGAGCTGGGAGCTAGACGTACCATCTAGATAGTGTGTGGCCCCTTTACGGCTCGAGGGGCTAAGGGGGAAGAAGAGTACCCCTAGTGTTGGCTGGGAGGTACCAGTGAGGTCTCGATGGTCGAGGAGCTGGACTGGAACGGAGCGCGTGAACGACACTCAGATCAGGCAAAAAGGCAATGGTACACTCTTTGATTTGTAGAGTAGAATGCATTAGTATGTATGGTGAGATCTTCATGTGTATTGGTAATCTAGATGGATGAATATTTAACTTCAATCGGTGTTGGTTTTTTTTGGACTGAATGGTTTTCCCTCATTTACTTACTCTGGCGAATTTTTCTGTATTTAACATTGCTGCAAAATTTTACTATGTCAAATTTTGAGTAACCTCTAGCCTTGTAATTATCTTTTCGTCTTTGTCCTCTAAATGATGAAACTCACTGTGTACATCCACGCTGGAAAACATGTTTCTGACACACTCCTTGTAATTTGTTACCCAAGAAAACTCCTTGCGGGCATTTTTTTTTTGGTAATTGGTTATTTTTCGTCTAATTTCCACGAGCAGCGATATAGATCTGTCGGGAGTATTGTTAATTTTTAAAGTATACCTGAATCTTATCATGTACTAGTTATTGCACAAAGATACCTCCTTCGATTATATTATTGTAGTTTCTCTATGAGCCCAACGTTTAGTAATGTCTGTGTTACCACAATTTTTGTAAAATGTGCCCTCTACGTGCAATGTTAATTTAAAAAAAAAAAAAGTAATAACCTCTCAACATCCGCTTAATGATTTTGACCATTGTCGACTGTGGCATTTTGGTGACCGCCTTTATTCACGCGTGAGTTTTACCTTTAGACCATGATCACATACCATGGTTGAATGCTGCGAACAGTGGCTGGTATTGAACTGTTTCAACCAATTCATCATTGGAACCAAGGCCACCCATCGCACCAAGAATATTTTAAGTTAAGACCTCCCAAACGAACATAGACAAGAGCATTGAAAAAGCGGTGGTCGAAGCTTTGCATTTCTTAGATTAAAAAGTTGATATGATGAGAAATAGAATTAGAATGAAATAGATGCATTCATCGTAGTCGAACATCCTTGCTAAAGTTGGGATTAAAATGAAATAGATGCGTTCGCCATAGTCGAACAACCTTGCTAAAGTTTAGATTAAAGGTCGAAACATTGAGGATTGGAATTAATAACCTTATTTCTTTGAAAATCGTCACTCTCTTTGGGCTGTAAATGCCCCCTTTTTTTTGGATAGAATTTTCTAGAACCATGGAAGATGTGCGATGTTGGGTCAACCATGCACATGATGGGGTTAGAGGTTTTGCCTGGAATGAGGGGATTTCGTTTTGATATTTTAGAGTTTTAGACTTTTAGAATTCATGTGATATTTAGAATTCCACCTTTCTTTTAGATTCTTGGATAATTAAGGTGCATTTATGGTTGGATAAAGCATATCCCTTATAGTAAATGCAGTGTGTTTGATTTAAAGCTCAAACCAATGCCTTTTAACTCTTAACAACCGCCCCTGCAACTGTAGTGAATTCATCTCCTTTCACCTACGCACTAAGTTAAATTCACCATTTTCCCTCTGCAATTTGTGTAAGGCCGTGTTTGATGAATGCAATACACCCCCTCCCTCTTCTAATTGTATTCTTGGATGTTTGTGCCTTCAGAATGAAATTTCTGAATTCGAGTCTTGGATTTTGTCAGTGGCGATTTCGAAATTTTTCGTTGATTATGGCCTCTGACAGCTGCCATTGATGGCTACCTCTGTGAGGCATGAATTCTAGCCCATGTGCACTAGTTTCTCTTGTTTTGGCATGCACTCACTGCTGCAGGCCTTTATTGTTATTTGATAACCTAAACCGTGTTATTAAGGTATAAATGTTTTGTGACTGTAACATTGTTATTATTATACGTAAGGGTATTGTCATTGAACCTATTGTTTATGAAATATGTAATGAATATATAATATTAATGTAACATGTAAGTGTAAAGTCATTATTAATTTGATTGCAACATAAAAGTAACGACATGGTTATTTATGGTCAGGTTTTTGTAGTCTCATTGCTAATGATAACAAATAAAGTGTAAAGTTATTATCAGTTTAAATTACAATGCTATCATATTATAAAAGTAACAATATGGTTATTATGGTCAGGTTTGTAGTTCCATTGTTGATGATAACAAATAAAGTGTAAAGTTAATATTAGTTTAATTGCAATGCTATCATATTATAAAAAGTAAAGATATGGTTATTTATGGTCAAGTTTGTAGTTTCATTGTTATTGCTATCAAATAAAGTGTAAAGTTATTATTAGTTTAATTGCAATGCTATCGTATTATAACAAGTAAAGATATGGTTATTTATGGTCAGGTTTTTGGTAGTTTCATTGTTATTGCTATCAAATAAAGTGTAAAGTCCTTGTTAAGTCAATTGCAATGTTATTGTAATCTAGAAAGCAATGATATGGTTATGTTATGGTGATGATGTGGTAATTGCATTATGATTGATAACCTATAAAATGTAGGGTCCTTGAATCTAAGTGCAATCAATTATTATGATTCAGTAAACGGGGATTTGCAATTAACTAAATGTACATCATTTAAGGCTGGGTTGGTAACTCGTTGATTAGTGGAAAACAAATGGAGTAATTGGTCTGTAATTAATGTCATTGAGTCTTAGTAATGATTGGTCGATGTCAGAGTCCTTCTTACTTGCGTCTTATGTAGAGGACGTGGTTGTGCATTTAATTATTGTCGAACTTAATTATTGTTGTACTTGGTTGTAATCTTTAATGGCTTGGTATTCTTGTGGTGGGCGGGACGTAGACACCTCCATGTTCCTCAGAAAATTCCCCAACCACGAGACCTTAAATGGTTAAAATCGATGGGAACCTGGGCTTGAGCATTGCTTATGTGTCTTGAAGGCCCTAACCATTGAAGGGTGGGACAAATGGGTAGTCAGTCTTATTATTTGTCAGTTGATTGTTGTTCATTGATGGCAGATGTTGATGTTAGTCTTAGATCTTTATGTTGACATCGCAGTTGTATGCATCATGTTTCGTCATGTGGCGGAGTAGAGTATAATGTCTTGTTACCCTTGTACACACACACACTCAACAAAAAAAAAAAATAGACTTGTTTTAATAGGTTTGTCATCGTAACGAGGAGGATCGTTACATATGGTATCAGAGCAGGTTCAACCCGCGACTTGGGATTGCTACGACTTTCATTGACATGATTGGATTATACTGTTGCTACTCGAGTTGATTGTGTGCATGCATGTAATCATGGTTAGAGGATGCCATGGAGGTAGACGACGGGGTGCTAGCAGAGGAGGAACGATGCCTCCAGTAGCATCCACACCTTAGGGGTCTAACCCCCAGGGAGATGACGAGGTTCTCGGATAGGAGCAGATAGAATTTGGCGATGTAGTCAAGATGATGAGATCTTTTCAGTGCATGTCCGAGGCACTAATTATCCATTTGGATAGAGATGAGGCCAGGCTGCCGCCACCCGCTAAGGTTCTACCATGCGCACCAGTTGTTACTGGTAGTATTCACCATTAACTCGAGAAGGTCAAATGTCTAGAGTTCTTTGGTGCCCCAAACGA
Source organism: Picea glauca (assembly GCA_000966675.3). Lineage (NCBI taxonomy): Eukaryota > Viridiplantae > Streptophyta > Pinopsida > Pinales > Pinaceae > Picea > Picea glauca. Next base: position 11,138 of record JZKD02S1847276.1, read on the forward strand.
CGCAGTCGCCGAGGCATGGTTGAAGAACATGGCGATGTGCTTCGCACTTCACGATTATACCTCCAACATGAAGGTTTGAATGGTGATATTTCAACTAAAGGGGAGTGCTCTTCTATGGTGGAAGACGCTCATACCATAGCTGAACATGGCCATCGACAACGTGTCATGGGAACTGTTTGAGGAATGGTTTCAAGAGAGGTACCTTTGAGAGGAATTCATTGAGCGTCAACTCAATGAGTTCAATGCTTACAACAGGGAAGTCGTACGGTGCCCAAGTACGAGGCCCATTTTATGGATTTGCTTCAGTATGCTCCACACCTTAACACAGAGAAACTCAAGGTCAACAGGTTCGTATTCAGCCTTAATGGTATCTTGCATGCAAAAGTTACGATTTTGATGCCTCAAAACTTGCACGATGTCATCCAGAAGGCCCTCATAACAGAGGAGGATATTATCAGTGGGGGTCAGACCAAGACTCTAGTGAGACCAGCAGGGTAGGTTTCAATTGGAACCCAGCAACACTAGACACTAGTGAGACATACATCGGGATATCGTGGCTTCTAAAGGGGATCCACTTTTACTACACCCCAGTGACCATCGCCTTAGGAGAGGACCCCTTATCGGGGACCACAACATCAACAATAGCATCGCTTGCAGCAGCAAGAGTTTAGGCTTGTTCAACAGAATAGACCAGGGTACTAGGTCGATGGGTCGTCAGCTTCTACTTCGGGTACCAGGACTACTGGGCTGAAGAAGGGGTGTTGGACGTGTGGAGAGACACACTACGAACGCGACTGTCCTGTGGAGAGGAACCAAGCATTCGGATCAGCGAGACCCACTACCATGGGAGATATGGGCAAGGCCCATCGGATTCATGTAGCTATGAATAACCACCAAGCAGAGCATCAGTCGATTGTGCTCGAGACAATAGGTATTGTCGCTGACCATACACTTAGTATTTTGATAGATCCCGATGCTACCATAAGTTTCATTTCTGGTGTAGTGTTGAAAAGGATTAAGGTAAAGGCAGACGAACAGGATGAGTTTAGCTTCATGGAGATGGCTTTTGGAGCCAAACAAAAGGTTGGAGGAAAGGTTATGGGCTATGCCCTTAACCTAGGAGAGTTTGTCACGAGGGTCAACTTGTATGTCATGACCTTAGGATCTTATGATGTCGTGATTAGTATGGATTGGTTAGAGTTGCATGAGGCGATGCCGAACTATAAGAAAAAATAGTTGAGCTTGGTCAATGACAAGGGACATAGATGTGTGATTGTAGGATGGAACCAGGGAGTTTCCCTAAGGTTTGTCTTTTCCTTATAGTTACAAAAGAGTATGTGCAAGGGCTGTAAGTTTTATGTGATCCTTGCACTAAACGAGAAGGTAGTAGAAAAAGGTCTAGAACACCTTCCGGTGGTGAAGAAGTTTGTGGACGTATTTCCAAAGGAGTTACCTTGGATGTTTCCAGAAAGGGAATTGGAGTTTACCATAGACCTAAAACCGTGGACCAAACTGATAGCAAGAATGCGTTATCATATGTCAACTCTGGAGTTGCTAGTGTTGAAAATGAAACTGAAGGAGTTTTTGGACCTGGGACTAATACATCGTAGTGTGTCACCATGGGGTGCACCTGTTATTTTCATATGAAAGGAGGATCGATCATGGAGGCTTTGCATTGACTACCGTCAACTAAACAAGGCTACAATCAAGAATCAGTATCCCCTGCTAAGAATTGATGATCTGTTCGATCAAATGAAGGGTGAGACGGTGTTCTCCAAGATTGATTTGTGATCAGGGTATCACTAGTTGTGGATCAAGGAGGATGATGTCCCTAAGACCGTCTTTAAGATGAGGTTTTGAAATTACGAGTTTACTGTTTTACCATTTCAACTGACAAACACCCCAGGAGTATTTATGAGTTTGATGAACGGGGTGTTCTGCGAGTACTTGGACAAGTTTGTCCAAGTATTCATTGATGATATTTTGATATACTCTCGGATGACAGAGGAGCATGATGAGCACTTGCGCTTGGTACTACAATGTCTGTAAGAGCACAAATTGTATGGGAAGTAGTCCAAATGCTCTTTTTATCAATCTAAGATTCACTACTTAGGGTATGTCAGATCCGACAAAGGTATTGTCGTGGATCCAGCCAAGGTCGAGGATATTATGCAATGGCCTACACCGACAGATTTCACGGAAGTGCATAGATGTATGGGTTCATTAGGATACTATCGATGGTTTGTCGAGGGATTTTCGAAGATAGCAAATCCGATCACAGAATTGTAGAAGAAAAACAAGAAGTTTGTTTGGACCAAGAAATGTGCGGAAGCATTTCAGAGGCTTAAAGAGTTGTTGATGATAGCATCGATACTACAGGTCACTGACATGGATGTGGACTTCTTGGTATGCACAGACGCATCCAAGGAAGGCTTAGGCAGAGTATTGATGCAAGACAGACAAGTGATTGCTTACATTTCAATGAAGTTGAGAAGGCATGAGGAGAACTACGTGACACACGATTTGGAGTTATTAGCCATTGTGTATGCCTTGAAGGTTTGGAGACACTACCTTGTTTGATGAAAATTTGAACTAAAGACTGATCATTGTGGACTACAACACATTTTTATGCAAAGTGACCTAAATGCGCGACAACAATGTTGGTCGAAATTGCTTAGCGAGTATGAATTTGAGATTACTTACATAAAGGGAATAGTAAGCCAAGCGGTGGATGCTTTGAGTTGGAGGCCACACATCTTCTCGGTGTTGCCTCTTCAGACAAATTTACGAGAGAAGATTCTCACTTTACAGCGTGACGATGATTGGTACAAAGAGGTCGAGGGTTTTATTGGAAAAAACACAATGATGTTACCACGATATGAGGGATTTTCATTTGATAGCGATGGCTTATTAAGGTTTAAAAGTCAGATTTACAAACCACCAAAAGATGAGTTGAGAATGTTGATCCCCAGTGAGGCTCATAGAGCAGTTTACATGGCTCACCCATGAGTCATGAAGATGAGGGCAGACCTTAAGCCCTTATTTTTTTGGAAGGGAATGAAGGTAGACATAGTCAGCTATGTGGCCAAATGCCTCGAATGTCAGCAGGTAAAGGCTAAACATAGACACCCAATGGGATTACTACAACCACATGCCATTCTATAATCAAAATGGGAGGTTATTTCAATGGATTTTATTGTTGGATTTCCACTGACGGAAAGGAGACATGACTCAATTTTTGTGGTAGTAGACACTCTGATGAAGAGTTCTCACTTTATTCCTATGCGTACGATGTATCAGGAACCTGACATAGCTAGATTTTTCATCAGTGATATTGTGAGGCTGCATGGTAACACAGACCTATCAGCCATCGGGCCGAGATCCGCTCTCAATATCATTTGGATTCTCCCTTGAGCTAAAGAGGCTCCTTCGATTTCCTGCTGGAATCTGCAATTTATCGATCCACAGGTCCTTTTCACAACTCACAATCTCGCAAGTTCGTGAGTCATGACACCCAACTCTTACTCTCCAATATCGCAATACCTGAGATCGTGAAATGGTTACAACTCTTCCTTTGTCAGTGCCCTCCTTGCGTGACCGCCGACTAGACTAAGCGCTAGCACTTTTCGCTACTTCCCGCTTCACGAGTTTCAACGTCCAACCTTTGTTCTCTTACTTCAATAATTTGCGATATGAGAGAGCCAATGGAGTGTTGACCACTTCCACTAGGTGACATATGCCTGCCTGTCTGTTTTCCGGGCCCACTTTCTGGTTCTGCCATGTGTCCCTTGTGCCCGTCTTTCGGCACTTCATGATTTCTGATATCGAAAGTGACTCCTTTCAAACTCCGAACCCCCGAATGCATGAAATTTGATGGGGTTCCTGATCCAATGGTCCTCCCATGACCTATATCCAACGACTATTCTCTCTCCTCGTGATTTCGTGACTTTGAAAATTGTAGCACCCAACTCTAGGCTCTCACCCTATGAACCTCTGAGTTCATGAGATCCCTATATCTCTACCACCTATCCTCCTTTGATGGGTTGCTATAATTCTCTCGTGGTTTTGTGACTTTGGGAACTTTGAGACAAAAGTATCAACCTCTTATCCTCCCATATTCCAAAATTCTAACACATCGTCAACACGGGTCCCACGATGGAAGTTTCTGCCCTTTTGAACTTTTGGACCTCGCAACTTCGCAAATCCTGATGCTGAACTTTCAGCTTTTCAAACCATGGAACCCCAAAATACTGAGTTCCAATGTGATTTTCTAATAGTTGGCCCACTCAAAACCTCTCACCCCTTCAGGACTTTGCCTTTTGCAACCTCACGAATCTTGAGGCAAGGTTTTCAGTTCTCCAACTCACAAAACCCTGAAATGAGATTTTGTGAGTGATTCAACGACCCTTGTTTGCTCAGATCCTATGGCCCGATTTCTCCTAAGATTGCACTTAGAAAAACACTCACCGTAACCTTCTTGCTCCTTTATAAGATCTGACTGTTCTCGGAACTTCACAAATTCTCCATGGAGAATTTCGACCGTGCAATTCCTCCTTAGTACTCTTGTGAAATGAGCAAGTATGCCTTCACTGGAATTTATCTACCAGCAAAAAAATGTCGTTGTGCCTCCCCTTTGAATTCTTCAAGGTACTAAACCTTCTGAACTTTCTCCACAACCCGAGTCTTCAAAAATATTCCTGCACGCACTCCTTGTGGCAACGCTTCAATACTTCCAAGTATTGAACTCTTCAACTCTACACACTCTCTGCAACAACATTCTTTCAACAATTTCCTTAGGTTGTAACTCTGAGACTTCGCTCGGCCTGCGCACTCCTTGCATGGTTCCTATGCTTAAATTGCACTTCTACGAGAATGAGAACAATGTTATCCCTCCTGAGCTTGCAGAGACAAACTATGACTTCTATCAGCGCACACCTTGCGGACAATTTCAGTACACTCCTTACAGGAAAACTCTCGCTCAGACAGAGAAACAATTGAAAATCATTCTTTACTCTCCCTCTCTTTAGATTTCAGACATTCAGCATGAAATCATACATTCACACATCAAAGCAAATGTATAACAGAAAGAGTAAAACAATCATGAGCATAACATTCAATCATGCATACATAGAAGTATTTGAACACCATGAGCCTGAATCAAGCTTCATATATTAATTTCAGAACTTCTATACATGGGCCCTACTACATAGCTCTATTATAACCCTAAATTGCACCACACATTCTTACCTGGCATCAGGCCAACTCATATCCCTTCATTTCCAAAACATTTGTTGAACAACCTCTTTAAAAATCCTCCTGGGTAAAGGTACACGCGCCCTAACCCACTACTGCATGCGTGTAGACGCTGGCAGGCCTACTACAGCCCATGTTTACCTAACAAAACACAAAAATAGAAAATTTTCCGATGGAACAAAATGATATGGGTCAGTTAACTGAAACTCACAGCCATGCATGGCTGAGAGTTTGTCCAAAACCCTAGCTCCTTCTAGCCTATAAAAGAAGGGGCAGGGGTACCATTTGGAGGAGGAAAATTATAGCGAAGAAACTCTGCCCATTTGCCGAATCCATTTGTCCCAGCCCTTTAGCCTTTCCTCAAGCCTAAGGAGAATTAACGCAAAGCAGTTGGAGGACAAAAGAAGAGGAGAAGCCCAGGATCAGGATCAAGGAGTGGTGGCCGGTATCGACTTTGATTGTAAGTCAATTCATTTTGAAGATAATAAAAGAATACTTTTCCCATCCCAATGCATGAGTTATCTATGATTTTTGTAATTTATGCTTAACTTCTATTCCTCAAGTAGAAAAGTAGCATGCATGTGTAGTGTTTTGTCTTGATTGCAGGTTAAATTTGGAAGGAGTAGCGCAAGTAAGCAGGCAAAGCGCAACGGAGGATCTATACCAAACATCAGTAAAAAGGTTAGTAGTTCCTTTCCATGCATGTATCATGAAAGAGGGGTTTAAGTTTTGGGTGGTAGGTTAAAAAGTCATTTCTTTACAGTCAAAATTTGCATGCAAATCTGACCCTAGTTTGCTAGTCCATAGGGTATTTTTCCCAACAAAAGAATTGGCGACTCCACTGGGGAAGATACTCTTTAGGGTTTCCAGATTTAGTTGAGTTTTTTGGTAGTTTAAGAGATTAGATTTTCTGTTTCTTTGCCTGTCTTTTTCAGTAAGGCCTGAGCTAGTAGGGAGACTAGTTCTTTATACCAGTTTTCCCTGACTGTTGCTTGACGGAAATTTTCGGGACACATGGAGGTACACATGGCCTGCAGAAGGCCTGTACGCGTGTGTCCGCACCCTAACCTTCTATAGCCCGCGTGTAAACACTTGTTGTATAGATTTCAGTAGCGTGTAGGAGTTTGGAGAGCTTGAGAGGCGGTCCTCCTCTTCCCTGTCATAATTATACATTATCAGGGGGCTTTCTGGATCCTATCTAAGTCTTGTTGGTTCACAGTCTTGTCTCAGTTTTCTTTATTGCATTCTATTATTCCTTGCAATTATTTTTCTTTTCTGTTAAGAAGAGGCATCCAAGCCTTCAGGAGACCCTGGTTATCAATACCAGAGGCCTCTTCCTGGTCTAGGTTTCCTGTGTTATTTTTGTCTTAGATTTGATACATACACGCGGCCTATGCAAGTGCAGCTCATGGGTACATGCGCGCTGTGGTAGCTCAGCACACGTTTGCACACGTTCTATCTATGTGACAGTAGCGTGCTTGATAGGCTGCTTTTTAATCAAGGTGGGGTATTCATCCCCTCCTGTGGTGCTAAGTGTTCCTCTCAAGTGTTTGAGTCTAGGGTTGCACAGTCAGTAGGTTAGGGCCTCCTATCCTTAGCCTGTTTTTTCTTAGTTGATATTTGATAGAAAAGATAAAAAAGAAAAATTTTGTTTTATGGTTTTCAGACAAGCGTAGGAGTATGTGCTTTCTTGATTTCCATTGGGTATTTTTTCTCTGATTCTTTGCAATATGGGCTTTAAGACAGAATTTTGTTTTGTTTTCTTGGTTTTGTGCTTGTCGGAATTTTCCCTTTGTTTCTTCATTTAGCACTTAAATAAAAAAAATATATCTCTTTTTCATTTTCTTCTTTGTTTGAAGGTTGTGTTTATGCATCAATAGCTAGGGAGAAGTCTTTTGTTCATAAGTTTTTGCAGTGCATTTAGAGCATAAGTAGCTCATAGTCGAGCGAAATTCCTTTATGTTTGCTACATGAAATCTTAGAAAAATTGAAAAGGAAAAATAAGTCTTTCTTTGTGAAAAGTTGTTGATTTTTGCATTTAGTAAAAGTCTTTTGTTTCCAACATTTTTTCATTCGTTTTTGCTTTGAGTATTTACACATCATCAGTTTCACCTTCATATCCCGTAACGTAAAAAATCCCATTAAAGAAATGCTAATTTAAAATCTATTAGACTTTTTGTTTGTAGGGTTCATACACTAGTTCAGAACTAGGGCCTTGGATTAGGTTGGAGAGGAAACTCTCCAACGCCACTCAAAACCAAACATTGGAGTCTGTGATAGGGAGTGTAGAAGTCCAGTTTCATGAAAGTTATCTGGGACCCCCCTCTAACACAGGGGATAAACACGAGGTCCCGTGAGGAAAGGTAGCGGAGATAACCCCTCCAAAGCCGGACCAAGCATAGTGGAGAACACATATCGAGGATTTGTTTTGGGATTCCATCATTTTCATTTTCCACAGGGCTTCATGGGTCTCAAATCCATTCGAGGTCCTCAGTTGTCTTCCAGACCATTTGCTCTCGATACCCTTGATAGGTTTCGGGCTTGATACCCTGCTCATTGTGGTCTACCTAACTATCGACTGTACTCGCCTGGTGATTGTTCGCGTGCTGACAAAATAGTTGCCAATCTTTTTAGGGACATACACAGGTGACTATGGGGGTATACCATGGTACCTAAGATAGACATCAGGCCACGCTTTGTAGAGTATACCTGGAGGGTGCTTCTGTTTTCAAGTTTCACTTGCACCGGTAAGTTTCTCTAGTGTTGGTTGTTGTAACTGTTCTTCAAAATATTTAGTGACTGCTTGTCTTATCTCTTAGGGGCTTATTTTTTAGTGTGTGTTATTGTTTTAACATGTAGAATACCTTAACGTGTCTTAGATCTTCTCACATAGTGGAGGATCCCGAGCTCCACTGATCACGAAGGCTTCTGGGCCTGCCGCCGGTTATAATGGAGCCACCCCCGCCACCATTGAGGTAGAAGCTAGACCAACAAGGATCTTTCGAAGCAACCAGGTTACAAACCATTGTGCCTGAACAACTCCCAGAGGAATCAACCACCAATCTTGGTTTGGTTGAAACCCCAACCACTGATACTTGGACATCGGTTAGTGTACCAATCTAATTTTATGAACGCCTATCAGTGCCTCACACAGTGATGGAAGCAAACATTGTTACTTCCTCTGGGAATTCTTCCATTCCCACCACCGTTGCTACCATAGGAGAAGCATCTCCTAACTTGCCATCGTCGGTTTGGGCCACCATGGTCTCAACCGCAACTACGTCGCACAGTGGACCAACCCCATCTATCATGGCAGCCACAACTCTCTTCACACCTAGTGCGACAGGCTATCCATTCTCATACGGTATGCCTAGTTCGGGAACAAGTCCTACACTCACTCACTCCACTTTACAGACTTTGGGTCTGGGAGCAGGGAGCTCTAACGCTCTTTTGCAAGGTCAACTTGGGGGCATTCCTATCTCGTTTAATGCTTTTCCTTACGCTGGAGGTCATATCTCTCCTTCGTTCCCTTTGCTTGGTGGTCTACATCAGCAGTCTGTCGGGCAGCCTGCACACATGAGTTCATTTGGAGTCGGGAGTCAAGGAACACCTGCACAAACTCTACCGGTAGGTTCATCACCGTTTGTTTGGAACGAGATGTTTGGTAACAACACTTTCGCATCCACTGCTTTCCCATATGGGGGCACTCCCATTTTTGGATAGTCCACTCTGGCACATGGTACTATTCCTGCACCAGTGGCACATATTGTAGGACCTTGGAACTTAGGACAAGGATCCGTTCCCTCCTCTAGAATGTCGTTCTGGGGTAATTCTTTCCACAGTCAATGGAACCCTAGAAAGACTTCTATGCCTCTCCCAGTAGGACTGACATGGGGTAATCCTTCCCAAATTCCTTCAAAAACGATACACGCCCAACATCCTATGTCCTTTATGGGGAATCAACCAATGATGTCTCCACAAATGCAAAATCCTTACGCTGGTCAGGGCCATGGTTTCTACTAGAATCCGGGCTAGCAACCAAAATTTTCCTAGCAACCTGGTGCCAGCCAAACTCCAGAACCCTTTTTCCCAGGCTATTAGCAGCAACCCAAACTACCATTCCTGGCGACGTTACACTTGCCAGATTTGACAAGGTTGTTAAATGATCCTATTTGTCATGATCCACGTTGGCCTCCTATGCCAACGAAGTTTCCTTCAGACATTCCAAAGTTCGAGGCCAAGCCTAACGAAGATCCAGGTGATCACGTGACTACTTTCCATATTTGGTGTTCATCTAACTCATTGAAAGATGACTCCGTCCAGTTGCAATTGTTTCAACGCACTCTTATCAAGAGTGCCACGAAATGGTACATCGAGCTTGATTGCTCAAGATATTCTTCTTTTTGCAAACTGGCGATGGCCTTCCTTAACCATTTCCAGTTACCTGTGAGATACGACACTGGCACATAGTTGCTTGCCAATTTCGAATAGATGATAGAAGACCATATCTCTGATCATATCCGAGAGTGGAGACACCAAAAGAGTCTAATCAATGTACCAGTCCCACGAACATTCCTTCTTGAGTGGTTCCTTAAGTCTTTAGTCCCACAATTATCCAAAGATGTCGCGACTTCAGTATTTTTCTCCGAAGAAGATGCCATCATGAGGGATCAATAGTTTGATCTCATCTATTCTCAGTCCGGTTTATTATACAACATCCTGTTGGATGCACCACAATTGATACTGGATAAAACTAGACAGAGAGCTGGACCACATGCCGATGGTATTGTTGGCTCAGCACAAATCAAGCTCGATGAGCAATTGAAAAAGCAATTGCAACAGTTATCTATACAACACTCAACAGCCATCCAGACTACTACTTTGGCTGCTCCTCCTACCCAAATGTCGAAAATACACTCCGTGCAGACGACTAACCCAAAGGCCACCCAGCAGCCTGAAGGGAAGAGAAAACAATGCAATAAGGGTAAAGGGGAGAAAAAACCCACTGATAATGCCGACGAGGGAACCACAGAAAAATGGAAGGCAAGGTATCTGTGCAACTTGTGTGCGGAAGACCACCTGACCCATTTATGTCCTTGACTTGCAGAGGCCCAGAAGTTTGTCGCACAGCAACAACAAGCCATGTTGACTAATCCCTTTCAGCATGGGCAAAATTTAACTCAAGCCTCTACAAGTGTCGAAGGAGGGAGCCAAGAAACCTTCCCTCCCCTAAACAATTCCTCATCCGTGAACGTATATATGGTTAGGGGTGATGCTTTATATACTCAACATTATGGGCTTATCGAACATCTATTAATACTGCAACCATTTTCTCACCTTTCCAACTCATTTATGGGCTGGAGGCAGTCTTGCCTATCGAATGTCGAATCCCATCTCTGAAATTGGCAGTACAGTTATTTCCAGACACTTCTCCACTTGAAGAACAATTAGTACACCTTGAGCAGCTTAATGAGCAGTGCCGCGTTGCGGCTCTGGCCAACGAGGCTCATAAAAATAAGGTTAAGTGTCAATATGATAGGTTCATTCGTCCTCAAATTTTTTCTGAGGGTGACCTTGTCCTGGTCTATGACCAGGACAAGGACCCCCTGGGGGCAGGAAAGTTTAAACCCATGTGGTTTAGACCCTTCATTATCAAAGACGTATTAAAAAAGGGTGCTTACCGTTTGGTCAATTTTGAAGGGAATGCTTTGGCGGAGTGTAGAAATGGGCTCTACCTCAAGAAGTATTACTCATAGAAAGGTCACTGTGGAGAGATTCTTGTAACATATGTATAGTATTTGTACTATTACTTTTTTTCGTTTCTTTTAAAAAGTGTTATGGACGTGTCATTGATGTTATCTTTCATTAATATGGCAGATGTCAAGTGAGTCGGAGGTGTTCGTTGGGTATGCAGATGGTTCTAGCCGACACACGTGGAGGCTTGCCTCCGTAGCTTGGGTAATCTTTACACCATAGGGTCAGTTGTTATCTTCCGGAGGTATATGCTTAGGTGACACCATAAATAATGTTGCTGAGTATAGTGTAGTTATTGAGTTGCTTCGTGACGCATTGTCATTGGGTATCTCTCATCTTCGGGTCTATATAGATGCTCAACTGGTTGTGTTGCAGCTAAACAGAATATACCGAGTTCATGATCCAAACTTACACCGACGATTCCTTAGGGTACATCTCTTAGAATGAAACTTTGATTACATTACGTATTTTCATGTTCCTAGGAGATTAAATCAAATCACAGATACTCTAGCTAATCACATTTTGGATTGGCATCTTGCCCACATATAAAAATATCATGGACATAAACATGTAAATACATTTTTGCACACATAATCCATAAGACACAAAAAAGAGATAAAAAACCATATATCAGCATAATAAAATCCTCAGAGTACATAGATGGGCGCAAGCGCCTCAAAAGTGGGAACAATAACGAGTCACTGGGCTTATGCCCTCAAAAAATATATACATATCAATGCTCGTCGCACATAAAAGTCTAAAGTCTGCTCAGGGCCTATGGGCCCTGTTATAATCATGTACAGCTTGGGATAAATGCCTAAAAAATCGGACCCATGTTCAAGGTTCCCCCAGAACATGAGTCTGCATGGATGGAGGCATGTCCTCTATCTCTGCCATGGGAACTGTGTGAGTGAGCATAGTAAAGTTCCGCTCAATTTGCCTCAGAACCCTCTCGGCCTCTCCTGCTGGGAGGTTCCCTGCTACTGTTGCTCCTCCAGCGGCGGTAGCTGTGGCTTCTAGCCATGGGCGACGCCTGTTCCGTGCATAGTTGGCAGGTTGCACACGTCCCACATCTACATGCATTAAATGTTCACCCATCAAAAACTTTGGTATACAAAAACATGATATATATATCAAAAAAGACATAAAAATTACATATGTAAACAAAAAAAAACTATATAGGTGGAGACTTACCCATCTCCCCTCACTCCTCACCAGGAGGCACTGGTATCTCTAGATCTCTGGAGAAGTCGATCCCCGCATATGGGTAGTCCTCTATAGTCGGGATCTGTCATGACAGCCAAGCAAAAAAGTCGTCATCGAAGGCCTCCACGGTCCTTCGACCACCCTGTCGCGGAAGTAACACTGCCCATCTGCATACTGCGGGGAAAGTGGCCAGATGTCCTCATATTGTCAGCCGAGGACTGAAACATGAAACTCTCTCGAAAAATAACGAACACAGGATAGTCCCAAACCCGAAGTACCAATGTGTCCGGTGTCGGCAATTGGTCAATTGCCTCTTCATTCACTCCAACAGTGTGGTACTCCAATCAAAAATGTGTGCATTAATGCACTGGATCACACAGTTCATAAAAATAATTTTACCAACCCACACTACGTCAGTACGGCCACAACATTTAGATCTGTATCAACTAACTCATTGGCAGCCTCGTGCTCCCTTTCCCTCCATTGAACATACATCCTACCAACACAACAAGGTAAAGGAGGGTCAATACATGTTTTCATTGGCTTTTTCATCATGCGGGGGGGTACACGTGACCTATAGAGGAGACAGTCGCAGGTACCCGCGTCCAGGCTTTGCCCTGCACACGGGTACCCGCAGGCTGTCCCTGGACAACCCGCGTTTACCTAGGGCCGACCTTTTTAAGGTCGACGCCCACCCTCAAAAATAAATTAAATTCTAAAAAAAAAGTATTGAAT
>JZKD02S1847276.1:24135-55971 GCA_000966675.3 Picea glauca
TTTTTTTCCAAAAATCAACTTGAGCATATAGGTTAGGATATTACCCCAACTTTTGCATCTCGTTGCCTTTTTTATGCTATACGATCGATCCCATCCGGTGGTGACACGGAACCTTCATATCTTTTATAGAAGTTTCGCAACTTGCTGGTAGAGCTTACCAAAACATGGATGCCCTAGGTAGGTCCTGGTTGCCTTATGGTGTCCATGTTGTTTCTAACAACACTGTAGGCTCGAGAGTCCATATAGTCTTTCTTGAATATGAGTTTGAGCCTAATTCGCATGGGTCTTTTTCACTCTTTGTCTTACCCTCCAGACTCCCAAAACATAACGGGTCTCCTTTTAAGCCATTTTTAGACCCTTTAAAAATGAAAAGATTGCAGAGTGATCTTGTGACCTTTCATGCTCGTTAAACTGAAATTTGAAGTCACGTTTGTTCGATGGTAGTTTACCCCTTTTTTGGTTCGGATGGTCAACTGTATGAACAAAGGAATACTCTATGGAATCCCCATTCTTTAGAAGAGTATCCTCAGGTATAATTTTATTCCTTTTTTGGGCCTGAGGGAGTAAATTTACGAAAAAGAAACCCTCTCGGAGTCCATAGTTAAGCTCTTTTCAGACTCCCTAAAATTGAAAAGATCGTCGAGTGACCTTATTCTTTCACACTCGTTAAAATGGTCCAGAAGAACATTCTTGACGGAGTCCATAGTTAAGTTTTTTTTAGACTCCTTAAAAGTGAAAAAATAGCCGAGTGATCTTGTCCTTTTCACACTCATTAAAATGGTTTTGAATTGACGTCTAATCGGTGCTAGCTTATCCCTTTTTTGAACCGACTAGACTATTGACAAAAAAGGTACCCCAATGGAGTTTCGTTTTATGCTTTTTCAGACTCTCTAAATATGAAAAATCACTGAGCTTCCCTTCTCTGGCCTCGTTAAACTTACATCGAAGGACGTTACCATTGTGTGTTCTATCAACTGCATTTGCATACCTTACCCATCAACCTTGTAACAGTTTGCTTCTGCATCTTAACACCTTTGGTCACTGGAGGTTTTTTTCCGAGTATCATTTTACTAGAACATCAGTCTTCTCTTTATGCCTCGAACTTGTATGTTTGCAGTACTCATTCCTCCATTGTAACGTAATATTCCTTTATTCTTTTTCAAAATCATCAAGAAGAGAAAAAAAATTAAATATACCCCAAAAAGAGGATGGGAAAAGTATTTTCTTTATTGGCAGCATAATGAGTCACCCGTGGATGAAGCACATCTGTCCATTTGATCATCAGACTATGGGATGTAGTACGACCTTAGGAATATTTTTCTCGCTATATAGATTTCTGTCCTCCACCGTTTGGTTACTCTTCCAAACATATGGAGAGTTTGCGTTGCCTCCTGCTTCATAGAATTATGATTAACATATATGATGCCTGAGTCTTATCACTTGTCATGCTATTATCCAAGGGAAGTTTGTCACTAAGCCTGAGTTGGCCCCTATGCAATATGTCTCTTGTTCGCATACCCGACCATCCTGAACGTCCAATCAAGTCTTTGTTCAAAATCACTGAAGCCTTCAGTCCGATCATCAAGATTATCAAGTCCTTAACAAGCGAGCCATCGAATACCTCTGGGTAGTGCAGTCGTACACTAATATTACACTCCTACCTGAGTTTTAGAATATTTTGAGGTTGTTTCTCGAGCTCTGAAGTACAACCATCAGGCCAAATCAGCTTCTGGGAGATGGATACTCTATATGTATATCTTTTGGATTTCGAGATGTAGCTCCGCTGTGTATTATTCGTGGCTACTCTTTATAGTTATTTGACATGGATCTACAGTGAATTTTATTGGTAGCCATGGTTCTATTTTATCCCGAGCATGGGTATGCCCGCCTCGGTGAGACATTTGTTATTTTGCAGACGGCACCTCCTGATTCATGATTCTTGGGCTCACTCTTTCGGCATATCAGTACAGATTGGTAAAAGATTGGTAATGTATTTCGGCCATCAGATGCTCGTCTGACCTCACACATTAGGGGGCATCTGTTATAACCCTAAATTTCACCACACATGATTATTTGGCATCAGGCCAACTCATATCCCTTCATTGCCAAAACATTTGCTGAAAAACCTCTTTAAAAATCCTCCTGGGTAAAGGTACACTCGCCCTAACCCACTACTGCACGCGTGTGAACGCTGGCAGGCCTACTACAACCCCCGTTTACCTAAGAAAACACAAAAATAGGAAATTTACCGATGGGACAAAAATCTATGGGTCAGTTAACTGAAACTCCCAGCCATGCATGGTCGAGAGTTCGTCCAAAACCCTAGCTCCTTCTAGCCTATAAAAGAAGGGGTAGGGGTACCATTTGGAGGAGGAAAATTATAGCGAAGAAACTCTTCCCATTTACCAAATCCATTTGTCCCAACCCTTTAGCCTTTCCTCAAGCCTAAGGAGAATTAACGCAAAGCAGTTGGAGGACAAAAGAAGAGGAGGAGCCCAGGATCAGGATCAAGGACCGGTGGTCGGTCTCGACTTTGATTGTAAGTTGATTCATTTTGAAGATAATAAAAGAATAATTTTCCCATCCCAATGCATGAGTTATCTATTATTTGTGTAAATTATGCTTAATTTCTAACCCTCAAGTAGAAAAGTAGCATGCATGTGTAGTGTTTTATCTTGATTGCAGGTTAACCTTGGAAGGATCAGCGCAAGTAAGCGGGCAAAGCGCAATAGAGGATCTACACCAAACATCAGTAAAAAGGTTAGTAGTTCCTTTCCATGCATGTATCATGAAAGAGGGGTTTAAGTTTTGGGTGGTAGGCTAAAAAGTCATTTCTTTACGGTCAAAATCTGCATGAAAATCTGACCCTAGTTTGCTAGTCCGTAGGGTATTTTTCCCAACAACAAGCTCTTTGCTTCTTCTTCCGTATGATCTCTTGATTGGTTATGTTGCTTCTAATGTTACGAAGATACAAGTGAGGGTGTCTATATCCATTTTACCTCCGCTCCTAAAACTGTCTAATCTAAGAATTCGAAGCTACCTACTTACATTTACTAGCATAAATGTCTCTTAGTCCTTCAGATGAGAGCGGGATACTCAAGGTCTAATTACAATCTACAAGTACACCCTTTCTTAATTTTTTCATTTACGTTTGGAGTATCAAACTTCAAAACTTTTGAAACAATTCATCATGTGCCAAAATGCGTTGGTGTTTGCCCCATGCTCACTTGTTTTTGGCGATGCTCCTGCATCATACTCCCTCACTTGAAAATATTCATGGGCTCCTATCCATGACCTCTCGCATGGTCTATCCATGCTTCTAGATCTCTATTTCATTCTCCCATCTGGCATCTTAAACTGGATGTCCCTTCCACTTGACCAAATATTCAAAGTATTCCTTTCTCCTGGTCCTCTTATGAACTCTTTTGTCCAGTATGCTTTCCATCTATGGATTCTCTGCAACTGGCATCTGTTTTGTCCACTGAACCTCTGGTTGTTCACTGTCTGCTCTAGATTTGTATGAACACAAATCTGAGACATTGAATATCAGAGAAATTCTGATCCCATCGGGTAATTCAATATCATAAGCATTTGCCCCAAATTTCTTCAAGACCTTACATGGTTTGATCTTCTTCATCTTCAACTTGTTATATGTCCCCTTTAGGAATGTTTCCTTTCTCAGATGTGCCAGAATCAAATCACCAACCTCAAATTGAATTTGTCTCCTATGTTTATCTGCTTTGCGCTTATACTCTTGGCTCGAGTTCTATAATCGCTCCTTCACGTGGCTGTGAAGTTCCTTCATTGCTTCGGAAAAATCTTCTTCACTAGCACTTCTTATCTCATCCCATTCTAAATCCCTCAATCCAGAAACTCCTCTTGGTTGTGTCCCATAAACAATTTGGAACTAACTCTACCCTATTCTTTTGTTAAGTGAATCATTGTAAGAAAATTCCTCTTGTGGTAGATTATTGTCCCACTGACTGTGATGTTCTATCACCAAACTCCTCGGCAAGTCTCCCAAACTTTTGTTCATGACTTTTGTCTGTCCATCCATCTGAGGATGATAAGCTGAAATGAATGATAAGTTCATTCCCAGATTTTTCCATAAGGTTCTCCAGAAGTGTCCCATGAACTTGGTGTCTCGATCCAAAACTATGCTCCTTGGTAAGCCATGAAGTCGAATGACTTCTTTGAAAAACAGATTCGCAATGTGAGTTGCGTCACTGGTTTTCTGACATGGTATGAAATGTTTCATCTTAGAAAATCTATCTACCACTACAAAGATCAAGTCAAACCCTCTTTGTGTTCTTGGCAGCCCCAATATGAAGTCCATGTTGACTGCATGCCATAACCTGTCAGGTATGGGTAACAGTTGATAAAACCCTGCATTTTGCCTCTTCCCTTTTGAATGTTGACAAATTCTGCATATGTCCATGAATCTTTTGACATATTCTCTCATTCTTGGCCAAAAATATGACTTATTTAACTTTGATAATGTCTTTTCATGACCAAAATGCCCTGTCAATCCTCCATTATGTTTCTCCTTACGTAATTTCTCCCTCATAGAGCATTACAAAGTTGATTACCCCTGAATAGAAATCCATCTTGGATCATGTATTCTGTCCATTTTCTTCTGTCCCTAAGAATTGGAATCTCAGCTACTTCATACACCTCCTTAAAATCTAGATCATCTCTGTACATGTCCCTGAGATCATCAAAACCCAGTGTTTTGACTCTGAACTCCTGCAACAACAAACATTTCCTTTTCAAAGCATCAACAACTTTGTTAGCAGTTCCAGAAATATGCTTGATTACAAAAGTAAAATTATGTATGTATTCAACCCATTTAACATGTCTTTGATTCAAATTCTCCCGTTGAGTCACAAATTACAAAGCATGATTGTCACCATATAAAACAAACTCCTTAGGAATCAAATAGTGTCTCCATTTCTTCAGTGCCTGAATAATAGCATAGAACTCCTTGTCATATGTGGAGTATTTCACTTTCTCTTCATTCATCTTCTCATTGAAGTATGCTATCGGCCTGTCTTCTTAGCTCAAGACTGCCCCTATTGTAAATCCACTTGCATCACATTTTACTTGAAATGTCTTTTTAAAATCCCGCAACACCAAAATTGGTTGTTCCATGATTTTCCTTTTCAGCAAATTAAAAATTTTCTCAGCCTCTTCTATCCAAAGAAAAGATTTATGTCTTTTCTTCACTATGTCCATCCTCGGTGCACTAATTCCATTGAAATTCCTGATGAACTTCCTGTAGAAACTAATCAATCCATGAAAAATTCTCACCTCAAATATACTCTTCGGTGAAGGCCAATTCTTAATTACCTCCACCTTATCTGGATCCATCCTCAACTTATCTGCACAAACAACAAAACCCAAATAATGATCTTTGTCTTCATGAATGAGGATTTCTTCATATTTATCAATAACTTCTCTTGTTGTAGCCTCTTCATCACTGTATCCAAATGTTTCAGATGCTCTGCCTCTGTTTTACTGAAAATCAATATGTCATCCAGATACACAATGACAAATTTTCTGATGAACTCCTTCAATACTTCATTCCTCAACCTCATGAAAGTACTTGGTGCATTCGTTAAGCCAAATGGCATAACAAGACATTCATACAATGTTGTCTTCCATTCATCACCTTCTCTCATACAAATCTGGTGATATCCACTTTTCAAATCAATTTTCGAAAAAAAATTGGCCCCACTCAAGAAATCCATCAGATCATCCATCCTTGGCAATGGAAATCTGTACCTAATGGCTATCTTGTTGATTTCCCTTGAGTCAGTACACATCCTTCAGCCTCCATCTTTCTTCGGACTGAGCATTGTCGGAACAACAAATGGACTCAAGCTTTCTCTAACCAACCCTTTCTCCATTAAATCTTGGACCTGTCTTTTGACTTCTTCATTCTCCTGTGGCATCAATCTGTATACTAATTTGTTTGGTAAACTAGCTCTAGGTATGAAATCAATATGATGACTCACACTTCTAATCGGTGGAAACGAACGAGGTAGTTCGTCCACTAATATGTTAGCAAACTCTTCCAACAATTTATGAACCTCTTCCGGTAAATCATCTACTCTTGTACTGGTTAAAATAATTTTAGGCTTCCTGACCACAATGAATTGCAGTTCCTCCTTCTTCTTAACCTCTGTAAGAAGTTCCTTCCCACTCATGAGAAGTACAATGTTTCTTACTTTAGGTTTCACCTCTTTATCTCTGATTGGAAGCAAGATGTGAGTTCTCCCATTCTTCTCTAGGCTGTATCTGTTCTTCCTCCCGTCATGAATCACATTTCTATCATATTGCCACGGTCTACCTGACAATAGATGAAAAACATCCATGAGAATAACATCACAGAGTATTTCATCTTTATACCCACTTATCCTAAATTCAACTAAACATTGTTTAGTGACATTTACCTGATGTCCTTTTTGTAGCCATGAAACTCTGTATGGGATTGGATGTTCAATAGTCTCCAACTCCATCTTTTCTACCATCTCTATAGAAATGAGATTATCTGTGCTACCACTTTCCACGATGAATTTTCACGCCCAATCTTTGGTCTTGCAGGAAGTCTAAAAATGTCTGTTCCTTTGGACCAAACTCTCCACCACCTTCTTTGGTGTTAAGAGAACTTTTCGCATCATCAATGATCTTCTACCTTCAGCATCTTCTTCCTCAACATTCCACCTTTGTGCTTCAGCAATGTGAGTCTCACCACCTTCTTTCTTTCCATCTGGACACTCATAAGATTTATGTCTGACCTTTCCACATGTGAATCATTTCACCACTCCACCTCTTCCTCTTCCTTTACCTCTAGTATGAGGAAATATGTTTCCATCAGAATGTTGACCTCTCTGTTTGGTATGTTGTGCTTTCTGTGAGCTTCCACCTCTTTCAGTTTGAGTTTGAGGTTTCTTCCACTCTTGTTTGGGTTTCTGATTTCTATCCTGGGCAATTGATTTGCCTCTGGGATGAATTTTGCCTCGGCCTCATTGACCTTTCTTTCGGCTCAGTTTCTCTTCAGCTTTCAGAGCCATCTAATAAGCATCTTCCACCATTCATATGATCATCATGCTCATCTCATCCTGAATGTTGTATCTCAAACCATTCATGTACCTAGAAACCTTTGAATCATCACTTTAACAATGACTTGCCATGATGTTCAACCTATATAATTCTTCAGTATATTCCTTCACTGTCATCAGCTTCTGTCTCAAATTTTTCATTCTCCAAAATAGAGTAATTTGGTAATCCCTGGGAATGAATTTTTCCTTCATCTTCGTGATCATCCTATCCCAACTCTTGATTTTCTGCTTGCCTTTGCAGCGTCTGCCAGCTTGTATCTCATCCCACCACAATGCTGCATGTCCTTTAAGTCTTGTGATAGCATGTTTGACCTTTTTTTCCTCCTCGACATCTTCATAGTCAAAATATGTGTCCAGAGCTCTAATCCAGTCTAGAATCTCTTCAACATCTAGGTTTCCTTCATATACTGGAATATCCATTTTTTCCTTAGCACCCATTCTTGCAACAACCCTAATCAGGCATTCATTTGCTGCATCTTCTGCTGTGACTTCTTCTCTTTCATGTCCAGCTTCATTTTCACTTTCGGAATCAATGACATCTCCAACACTAGCTGTACGCCTCTATGTTGTCTCCATGTCCTTGAGTCTGGGGCGTATATCACGCATCTCTCTTTCCATGGCTAGATTTGGCACCTGCCTACCCCTTCCTCTTAGCATTTCCCTATCCTCTGGCGAATCAGGTGTTTTTCTGTCTCTTCTCCTTGGTGGCATGGATAATATTTTTTCTCACTTCCCCTGTCTGAGGTATACAAACAGAGTGAATATATGATACCACACTGACATACACCTATCATCCCTCGAGCTGAAATTCCCTCTCAGGATCATTCAGATTCTCCCTTGAGCCGAAGCGGCTCCTTCGATTCCCTGATGGAATCTGTAATTTATCGATCCACGGGTCCTTTTCGCAACTCGCAATCTCATGTGTTTGTGAGTCGTGACTCTTGACTCTTCCTCTCTAATCTCGTGATACCCAAGATCACGAAATGGGTATAGCTCTTCCTTTGTTAGTGCCTTCCCCGCGCGACCGTCCACTAGACTAAGTGCTATCACTTTTCTCTACTCACCACTTCATGAGTTTCAATGTCCAACCTTCTTTCTCTTACTTCATGAATTCCTGATATGCGAGAGTCAATAGAGTGTTGACCCCTTCCACTAGGTGATGTGTGTCTGCCTGTGTGTTTTCTAGGCCCACTTTGTGGTTTTGTCATGTGTCCCTCGTGTGTGGATTTAGGCACTTCACAACTTCTGATATCGAAAGTGACTCCTTTCAACCTCCAAACCCCTGAATGCATGAAATGTGATAGGGTTCCTGATCCAATGATCCTCCTGTGACCTGGATCGAATGGCCATTCTCAGTCCTCATGATTTCACAACTTCGCGACTTGGAGCACCCAACTCTGGGCTCTCACCCTGCAAACCTTTGAGTTCGCGATATCTCTAGATCTCTGCCACATGTCCTCCTCCGATACTTTGGGTCTTTTGGGACAAAAGTATTGACCTCTTATCCTTCGATGTGCGAAAATTATGACACGTCGTCAACGCGGGTCCCATGATGGAACTTCCCACCTTTTTGGAGTTTTAGACCTCACGACTTCGTGAATCCTGATGCTGAACTTTCAGATATTCAACCCACGAAACCTCGAAATACCGAGTTTCGATGCACTTCACCAATAATTGGCCCACACAAACCCTCTCGCCCCTTCGAGACTTCGCCTTTCGCAACCTCACGAATCTTGAGGCAAGGCTTTCAATTCTCCAACTCATGAAACTCTAAAATGAGATTTCATCATTGATCCAATGGCCCCTCTTGGCTCAGATCCTACAAACCAATTTCTCCTGAGGTTGCAATTAGAAAGACACTCACCATAACCTTCTTCCTCTTCTGCAAGATGTGATAGTTCTCGAAACTTCACGAATTCTCCATGGAGAATTCCGACCATCCAATTCCTCCTTACCACTCCTGCGAAATGAACAACTATGCCTTCACTAGAATTTATCTACCCGCAAAACAATGTCGCTGCGCCTCCCCTTTGAACGCTTCAAGGTACTAAACCTTTTCTACTTTCTCCACAACCCGAGTCTTCAAAAAGACTCCTGCACACACTCCTTGCGGAAACCCTTCAATACTTCCAAGTATTGAACTCTTCGAATCTGCGAACTCTCTGCAACAGTAGTCTTTCAACAGTTTCCTTAGGTTGTAACTCTGAGACTTCACTCGGCCTGCGCACTCCTTGCACAACTCCTATGCTTAACTTGCACTTCTGCGAGAACGAGAACAATATTATCCCTCTTGAGCTTGCAGAGACGAACTCTGAATTCTGTCAACGCACACCTTGCGGACAATTTCACTACACTCCTTGCAGGAAAATTCTCGTTGAGACAGAGAAACAATTGAAACTCATTATTTACTCTCCCTCTGTTCAAATTTCAGACACTCAACATGAAATTATACATTCACACATCAAAGAAAATGTATAATAGAAAGATTAAAACAATCATGAGCATAACATTAAATCATGCATACATAGAAACTATTTGAACACCATGAGTCTGAATCAAGCTTCATATATTACTATTAGAACTTCTATACATGGGCTCTACTACACAGCTCTCTGCTTGTACTTTTTTATGCTCTCTTGATTGATTATGCTACTTCTAATGTTACAAAGATACAAGTGAGGGTGTCTATATCTGTTTTACCTCTGCTCCTAAAATTGTCTAATCTAAGAATTCAAAGCTACCTACTTACATTTACTAGCATAAGTGCCTCTTAGTCCTTCAGATGAGAGCAGGATGCTCAAGGTCTGATTACAATCTACAATTATTCCCTTTATTAATTGTTTCATTTACGTTTAGTGTATCAAACTTCAAAACTTTTCAAATGATTAATCATGTGCCAAAATGTGTTGGTATTTTCCCCACGCTAGCTTATTGTTGGCGATGCTCCTGCATCACATGGAGTTCCTAAGAAGATTATATTCGATCTAGGATCAGTGTTTACTGGATGATTTTGGACGAGTTTCCAAGAGGCCTTGGGAACCCAACTTAACTTTACTACTGTGTATCACCTAGAGATTGACAGGCAGAACGAACAAACGAACCAAACCTTGGAAGACATGTTGCACATGTACGTGATGGACCAACAAAAGCGTTGGGAATAATTCTTGCCACTAGTGGAGTTTTCTTACAACAACAGTTACCAAAGCACCATTAAGATGGTGCCTTTCGAGTTTCTTTATGGGCGACTGTGTCGGATGCCCTTGAGTTGGGATCGGCTTGAGGATAGGGTCTTGGTGGGACCAAAAGAGATCCAAGAAATTGAAGAGCAAATACAAACCATAAGACACAGGATTAAAGAAGTGCAGGATTGACAGAAGAGTTATGTCGATGCACATCGAGTTGACCATAGTTACGACGTCGACAATCAAGTCTTCTTGCTAGTTAAACCACATAAGAGTTTGATCAAGTTTGGAAAGGGAGCTAAACTCTCTCCTAGGTTTATGGGACATTTTGAGATTATGTAATGAAAGGGGCCCATGGCCTATCGACTACCCTTGCCTGATTCTTTAAGGCGTATGCACGATGTTTTTCATGTATTTATTTTGAGACATTACATTAGTGATCCTACACATGTGATTGACATGAGTTCCTTGTAGGTATCAGATAAGGGAGCACTCATGGTTGAGCCAGTCCACATCTTAGATCATCACGTTCGACAGTTATGACATCGAATGATAGATCAAGTCAAGGTCGAATGGGATGATTATAGTCCGCACTTGGCGACCTGGGAGGACGCATATGATATGCACCAGCAATTTCCATTTTTTTTTGATAGATAGACTTATGATACTGTGATACACTTATTTCAGCATTTATACTATGAAACTTCAGGATGAAGTTTATACCAAGAGGGGGAGTATGTAACATCCGACTCTAACACACTGCAAAAACTTATTCTTTGAGGACACTTGCTCTCAAGTGATCCAAACTATTATGATATTAAAACATTTTTCCTTGATTGTGATGCATTATGATAGATGACATGATGTTTTGCTACATTGACATATACAGGTGCGATTGACTTGATTTTACTGAGTATGTAGGGTTTTGGACCTTGAGGATGCAGAGGCATCGACAGAACCCTTGGACTTTGGATCAAGTCAGGGAGTCTGTTATTGGGGTTTGATTATTTTACTGTGATTATAGTACATTTGATTAGATGATAAGATATGGAGATGTCTAACATGATTGTGGATGATGCAGGCTAACGATAGCTTGCCAACCAGACTCATATATGGAGTAAAGGGGCCAGACATGACAACCAGAGAGGTTGAGGGAGATATGTGGACAGCAGCCCTGCCACAGCCTACTAGCACTCCCGTCATGGATCGAACTGTAGGTTAACGATTACCTAGTTTGAGAGGACCCACAATTCCATGAGGACAGATTGTGAAAATTGCTCATGATGATTCTAAGGGGCGCACAATAAGGTAGGGGCCTTATTCCTTAGAATCCCTTAGTCTTTCACAAGTTCACCTGGCAGAGTGTTGACTCCAAGGGTTATTGATGTCTACCAATCAGTCAAGAAGTGAGTGGCACCCTTGGAGCACATGCTTCATCCTGAAGGGCACGTCGCACAAAAGAAACAAAAGGGCGAGTGGCACCCTTGGAGCATGTGGTGCAGCCTGAATGGCACGTCACGCAAAACAAACAAAAGAGGTGAGTGACACCCTTGGAGCACATAGTGCATGCTGAAGGGCACATCGTGTTGATGATGATAAAGGAATGAACCTAGATGGCCCTAAAAAAATCAACACTTTAAGAAAATTTAAAACAACTCCGCTAATTAAATGTCACCCAGTTCAGAATCTAAGTCCTAAGTCTAAAAACTTTGCTAGGGGAAGGTTCTATCTACCCTTGAGAAAATATCTATATAAAATTATAATAATAAAATTTAAAATAAAAACCCCTTACGTAATAATTTGGTCTTCATAAATTTTGGGGTAAAATGAAGAGAGTAATAAATTAAATAAAATCGGTGGATAAAAAATTTATATAAAGAAGAAATTAAATTTTTTTAATTTTTGATAGTTTAAAAAGAGGCTGAAATAATAATAAAAGGGAAAAATGGGTTAAATTGCAACTATCGTTTTTAGCTCTAATAAAAAGGGGAAGGAGAGAAATTATAACATTTAGGAAACTAGGGAATGGAGGTAACTTGAAAAGTGAAAGAGGGGAACTTATGGTAAAAAGCGAGGTCAACTTAGTAAAGAATCTACACATAAGAACCTTCTAAATTTAACTAAAGTAGCAACTTCATTTCAGGGAAAGTATTTAAAACCTGTAAGGGAATCTAGGGACACCTAGGAGTAAAAATAGGAGTAACTCTAGGTGGGTGAGGGAAATAAGACAAATTAATAAATTAAAGAAATTAATTATTGGAGGAATGTGGGGGATGAATGACACTTGTACAAAGGAAAATTTTTGGAAGAGTTTTATTAAAACTTAAAATTTAATCAGATTAGGGAAAGAATGGAAGTTCTAAAATTCTATAAAAGAGAGAGAGGAGAAGGAAGAAGGGTATGGTCTATTAGCGTAATGTTATGCTGTCAGATTAGTGACTTGACTGATTTACCTGTGAGGAGTTGGGATTTCATAGCTCAGATAGGAGTGGTAGCTCAGCCTTGCGAGGTGAACTGGGAGCTAGATGTACCATCTAGATAGTGTGTGGCCACTGTGCAGCTCGGGGGGCTAAGGGGGAAGCAGAGTACCCCTAGCATTGGATGAGAGGTACTAGTGAGGTCTTGATAGTCAACGAGCAGGAGAAGAATGGAGCATGCAGACGACAGTCGGAGCGGGCAAAAGGAAATGGTACGCTCTTTGATTTGTAGAGTAGAATGTATTAGGATGTATGGTGAGATCTGCATGTGTATTGGTAATCTAGATGGATGAATATTTAACTTATGTTAGTTTTGGTTTTTGTTGGACTAAATGGTTTTTCCTCATTTACTTACTCCAGTGATTTTTTGTGTATTTAACATTGCTGCAAAATTTTACTATGTCAAATTTTGAGTAACCTCTAGCCTTGTAATTATCTTTTCATCTCTATCCTCTGAACGATGAAACTCACTATGTACCGTCATGCTGGAAAACTTGTTTCTGACACACTCCTTGCAATTTGTTACCCAAGAAAACTCCTTGCTGGCATTTTTGTTTTGGTAATTGGTTACTGTTCATCTAATTTCCACAAGCAGGGATATAGATCTGCCAGGAGTATTGTTAATTTTTAATGTATGCCTGAATCTTATCATGTATTGGTTACTGCACAACGATACCTCCTTCGATTGTATTATTGTAGTTTCTCTGTAGGCCCAATGTTTAGTAATGTGTGTGTTACCACAATTTCTATAAAATGCACCCTCTACATGCAATGTTAATTTAAAAAAAAAAAAAAAAAGTAATAACCTCTGAACATCCACTTAATGACCTTGACTGCTATCGACTGTGGAGTTTTGGTGACCTTCTTTATTCGCGTGTGAGTTTTACCTTTAGACCATGATCGCATACCATGGCTGAATGCTGCGAACAATGGCTAGTATTGAATTGTTTCAACCAATTCGTCATTGGAAATAAGGCCAACCATCGCACCAGGAAGATTTTAAGTTAAGACCTCCCAAACGAATAGAGACATGAGCATTGAAAAAGCGGTGATTGAAACTTTGCATTTCTTTGATTAAAACATTGAGATGATGAGAAATAGAATTAGAATGAAATAAATGTGTTCGTCGTAGTCGAACAACCTTGCTAAAGTTGGGATTAAAATGAAATAGATGTGTTCATCGTAGTCGAACAACCTTGCTAAAGTTTAGATTAAATGTTGAAACATTGAGGATTGGAATTAATAACCTTACTTATTTGCAAATCGTCACTCTGTTTGTGTTGTAAACAACCCCCTTTTTTTTGTTAGAATTTTGTAGAACCCTAGAAGACGTGTGATGTTGGGTCAACCATGCACAGGATGGGGTCAGAGGCGTTGCCTGGAATGAGGGGATTTCATTTTGATATTTAAGACTTTTAGACTTTTAGAATTCGTGTGATATTTAGACTTCCAACTTTCTTTTATATGCTTGGATAATTAAGACGCATTTCTGGTTGGCTAAAGCATATCCCTTACAGTAAATGTAGTGTGTTTTATTTACAGCTCGAACCAATGCCTTTTAACTCTTAACAACCACCCCTGCAACTGCAATGAATTCATCTCCTTTCGCCTATGCACTGAGTTAAATTCAACATTTTGCCTCTGCAATTTGTGTAAGGCCGCATTCGGTGAATGTAGTACATCCCCTCCCTATGCTAATTGTATGCTTGGATGTCTGCACCTTTAAGATGAAATTGCCAAATTTGAGTCTTGGATTCTGTCAGTGCCGATTTGGAAATTTGACGTTCATTCTGGACTCCGACAACTGCCATTGATGACTGCCCCTGTGAGGCGTGAATTATGGCCCATGTGCACTAGTTTCCCTTGTTCTGTCATGCACTCACCACTGCAAGCCTTTATTTTTATTTGATAACCTAACCCGTGTTATTAAGGTATAAATGTTTTGTGACTATAATATTGTTATTATAATATGTAAGGGTATTGTCATTGAACCTTTTGTTTATGAAATATATAATGACTATATAATATTAATGTAACATGGAAGTGTAAAGACATTATTAATTTGATTGCAACATAAAAGTAACGATATGGTTATTTATGGTCAGGTTTTTGTAGTCTCATTGCTGATGATAAAAAATAAAGTGTAAAGTTATTATTAGTTTAAATTGTAATGCTATCGTATTATAAAAGTAACGATATGGTTATTATGGTAAGGTTTGTAGTTTCATTGTTGATTATAACAAATAAAGTGTAAAGTTATTATTAGTTTAAATGCAATGCTATTGTATTATAAAAAGTAAAGTTATGGTTATTTATGGTAAGGTTTGTAGTTTCATTGTTGATGATAACAAATAAAGTGTAAAGTTATTATTAGTTTAATTGCAATGCTATCGTATTATAAAAAGTAAAGATATGGTTATTTATGGTCAGCTTTTTGGTAGTTTCATTGTTATTGCTATCAAATAAAGTGTAAAGTCCTTGTTAAGCTAATTGCAATGTTATTATAATCTAGAAAGCAATGATATGGTTATGTTATGGTGATGATGTGGAAATTGCATTATGATTGATAACCTATAAAATATAGGGTTCTTGAATCTAAGTGCAATCAATTATTATGATTCAGTAAATGGGGATTTGCAATTAACTAAATGTACATCATTTAAGGCTGGGTTGGTAACTCGTCGATTAATGGAAAACAAATGGAGTAATTGGTTTGTAATTAATGTCATTGAGTCTTAGTAATGATTGGTCGATGTCAGAGTCCTTCTGACTTGTGTCTTATGTAGAGGATGTGATTGTGCATTTAATTATTGTCGAACTTAATTATTGTTGTACTTGGTTGTAATCTTTAATGGCTTGGTCTACTTTTGTCGGGAGGGACATAGACACCTCTATGTTCCTCAGAACAGTCGCTAGCCATGAGACCTTAAATGGTTAAAATCGATGGGAACCTGGGCTTGAGTGTTGCTTATGTGTCTTGGAGGTCCTAACCATTGTAGGGTAGGATGGATGGGTAGTCGGTCTTATTATTTTGTCGGTTGATTGTTGTTCATTGCTCGCAGATGTTGATGTGAGTCTTAGATCTTTATGTTGACATCATAGTTGTATGTGTCATGTTTCGTCGTCATGTGGCGGTGCAGAGTATAATGTCTTGTTAAGAGGTTTGTCGTCATAACGAGGAGGATCATTACAGTGTTGTATCTCTCTTTCTCTATGCACGTTCTTCTATCTTCTTAATATTACTTAATTTTTCTTCTCCATTTGACATTATTTGAGTTGATATTGTACATTTTCCCTTATATGTGTTCTCAAACTATTTTGTCTTTTCTATCACTAGTGATTGTGATGAATGACTAGAACCTTGGTCTTGAATTTGTAGAATTATTTGTACATCCTCCTAGCTATCCTAATTTTATAGTATCTCGAGCCAAGGTTTTTGTTGATTATGATAAAGAGATGTTTCTATGCATCCTACAAAGTATATTTGTTTTTTACAACAAAATGTCCCACTTATTTATTCAACTTAAATGCTTCCTTTTGTTTATTAGACACAAAATGAATATAATTGACGCAGGCGCACAACCCAGGGCACATCCACTCATAGGATCTTTTCCTCCTTCCTCGGCCTGAAGAATTGAAAGGTTCTTCTATTTCCCTATCGGGAAATTTTCCTCCACAACAACTCTCTCATGAAGGTCTCTCCTTCTTCCAAAATCAACGCTGGCCTTTTACTTTGTTTTCGGGGTTCCTCCTATAGGGATTTTGACATTTGCAATGTTCAAACAAATTATTTTACCGATCCCCAATCCTCAATACGCTCCTTTGTTGTCTTAGCCCCTCCTGGCTAAGCCCTCGGTCCATGTGACCTCTCTTTATATGACCGTAGCTATAACTCCTGTCGGGGTTTCGAGCATTCCAATGTTGAAATACACATGCCCTCAAGACTTGCGATTCCTCGAATCCCAAAGTGCTCTTTACACACTAGATCTTGTGGCTAGGCTCCTGACTCATATGACTCTCACCCCGTGATCGCGGTCTTATCCCTCATCAGGGCTACAAGGTTTCAAATGTTGAAAAACACTTGCCCACGGGATTCCCGATCCCTCGAATCTTGACTCTCTGGTCTCTTCATAGTTGGCTCCCTCAATGAAACTTCCCTTCTTTTTGGCATGCTGACAGCTGGCCGCACGATGGCACCTTCCTCCTCGTCGAGGTTTCGCGGTTCGCAATTCCAAAAGGCATAAACACTTCATCACTAGGATCCCCAATATTGCGATGAACCAAACACCAGTGGACATCCTCCATGTCGGGACTTTCACGATGCCGCTGATTTCTTCCACGCATCCCCTCTGATGGACGGTCCTGATTTCTCTGGGGTTTTCGAGACTTGTGATGTCCAAAATTTCTTTTCCTCAGGAACCCTGATACGCCAATTCCTGACTCTCTCCGGATTCCTGACACCTATTTTCCCAAATGGATGGCTTAGATTATGCTAGGGTTTTCACTATGGACTTCCCCGACCTCCTATCCATGGGACTTATGATTTCCCAGACTCCTGATGCCCCGATCTCCACCATGTGTCTAACTGATGGACGACCCAAATATTCCCGGGACTTTAGGATTTCAAATGTCGAAAACCATTCGACCATAGGACTGTCGATCCTTCGAATCCCGATGGTAACTCTCATACAACATCTATCAGATTAGACGACTGATGGGTAACTGACCCATGATGCAATGGCTCACGACCCCTGGAGCTTGAACACCTAATGCAACCATAATCTCCTTACTTCTTTGCTAGATCCAATGGTTGACATGATTTTACAAATCTTCTCCACAAGATCTTGACCATCAATTGCCTCCCTTTGGCGATTCTTCTTGAGAATGACCAAGTATTCCTCCACAAAATTAGTCTTCCTGCAATGCAACTATGCAATGCCTATTTTAAACACTCCACGACATGAATCTTCCAGTGATTCTCTTCGATAGGATTGAAATCCTTATCCCTCCTGAGCTTTCTCACACTTTCAACCTCAAAGAGGGTCATTGCACACACTCCGTGCGGCAGTTTTCAAACACCTCCAGTGTTGAGTTCTTTGACTCTACACACACCTGCAACAACAGTCCTTCAATAATTCACCTAGTTTCACAACTGAGACTCTCCTTAGCCTGCACACTCCTTGCACGGCTCGTATAACTCAATTTCAACTCTGGGAGAATGGAAACAAGAGTTAAAATATCCAAGCCTTCTGTCAACACACTCCTTGCGGATGACTTCAACTACACTCCTTGCAGGAATCCTTGCTCAAATAGAGAAACTCTTGAAACTCATTCCTTCTACTTCCTTTTAGAATTCAATCTCAACACATGAAATCATACACTCAACATAACAACAAATGCATAACAGGAAGTAAAATACTCATGAGCATATCATTCAACATACATACACAGAGAACAAACACAACTCCATGAATTTGAATTAAACTCTTCTATTAATCCAAATAACTATACATGGGTGTTTATGCACAGCTCTCTATTTATCTTCTTAATGTTCCCAATTCTTGTAACTATCCAGAATTATGTTACAATGCACAATGAGGGTGTCTATATCCATTTTCCCTCTTTCTTCTAAAATTGTCTAATCTAATATTAAATTCTATCTACCTACATTTACTACTATAAATGCCTCCATCTACTTCAAATGAGAGCGGGGCACTCAAGGTATGATTACATTATACCAAGGCACCTTCATTAAATGATCTCATTTATATTTGACGCATCAACTTCAAGGGAAAATTCAAAAATTTGTGTTGGCGTGTGCCCAGCTATCCACTTGCATTCCAGACTCGCTCGCTTGTCTCGGGAGATGCTCATGCATCACACTCCCTCACTTGAAAATTTGCATGGGCTCTTGTCCATGAGCTCCTGCACAGTATGTCCATGCTTTTGTATCTCTGTTTCAGTCTCCCAGCTGACATCTTCAACTGGATGGTCCTTCCACTTGACCAAATATTCAAAATATTGTTTTCCTCTGGTCCTCTTACCCACTCGTTTATCTAGTATCTGTTCCATCTGTGGCTTCTTTGCAACTGGCATCCACTTTTTCCACTGAACCTGTGGCTGTTAATCTCTTGTTCCTACTTCTCCATCTTTGTATGGATACAAATCTAAGACATTGAATATCGGAGATATTCTGATCCCATCTGGTAATTCAATCTCATAAGCATTCTGTCCCATTTTCTTCAAGACCTTACATGGTCTGATTTTCTTCATCTTCAATTTATTGTATGTTCCTCTCGGGAACCTTTCTCTTCTCAAGTGCGCCAGAATCAAGTCACCAACCTCAAACTGAAGTTGTCTTCTATGCTGATCGACTCTGTGCTTATATTCTTGGCTTGATTTCAGCAATCGCTCCTTCACCTAGCTGTGAAGTTCTTTCATTGCCTCAACAAATTCTTCTCCACTAGCGCTCCTAGTAGCAGTCTGACCGAATATCTCAATTCAGAAACTCCTCTTGGTTGCATTCCATATATAATCTGGAATGGACTCTGGCCTATTCTCCTGCTAACAGATTCATTGTAAGAAAACTCTTCTTGCGGCAATATACTATCCCACTGGCTATGGTGCTCTGTCACCAATATTCTCAGCAAGTCTCCGAGACTTCTGTTTACCACCTCTGTCTGTCCATTTGTCTGCGGATGATAAGCTGAACTAAACAACAAGTTAGTCCCCAGCTTCTTCCATAAGGTCCTCCAGATATTACCCATGAACTTCGTGTCTCTGTCCAAAACAATACTCCTTGGTAAGCCGTGAAGTCGAACGACTTCTTTGAAAAACAGATTTGAGATGTGTGTCATGTCACTGGTTTTTTGACATGGGATAAAATGTTCCATCTTGGAAAATCTATCCACTACCACGAAGATCGAATCAAATCCTTGTTGTTTCCTTGGCAATACCAATATGAAATCCATGCTAATTTCATCCCACGGCTTCTCAGTTATGGGCAATGGTTGATAAAAACCCGCATTCTGCTTCCTTCCCTTTGAATGCTGGCAAATTCTGCATCTATCTACAAACCTCTTAACCTTTGCTCGCATCCCTGGCCAAAAGTATGACTCGCTCAGCTTTGTGAATGTCTTATCATGACCAAAGTGTCTGGCCAATCCTCTATTGTGTTGTTCCTTCAGTAGATTCTCCCTCATGGAGCAATTTGGAATGCACAATTGATTGCCTCTGAACAATAATCCATCTTGGATCATATAGACTTTCCAAGGTCTTCTATCTCTGAGAACTAGATTCTCAGCTGCTTCATATGCCTCCTTAAAGTCTAAATCATCTGTGTACATGTCTCTGAGATCATCAAATCCTAACATCCAGACTTTGAACTCCTGCAACAACAAACATTTCCTGCTCAAAGCATCAACAACTTTGTTAGCAGTACCCGAAATATGTTTTATTAAAAAAGTTAAATTTTGCATGTATTCAACCCACTTAACATGCCTCTGATTCAACTTTTCCTGTTGAGTCACAAAATGCAATGAGTGGTTATCACTATATAAAACAAATTCCTTTGGAATCAAATAGTGACTCCATTTTTTCAATGCCTGTATGATGGAATAAAATTCCTTACCATACGTGGAATACTTTTCTTTTGCCTCATTCAATTTCTCACAAAAATATGCAATTGGTCTGTCCTCCTAGAATCAAGACCGCTCTTATGGCAAACCCACTTGCATCACATTTTACTTGAAACGTCTTTTGGAGATCCGACAACACCCAAACTGGTTGTTCTATGATCCTCCATTTCAACAACTTGAAACTTTTCTCCGCCTCCTCAGTCCAATGAAAAGATTTATGTATTTTCTTGAATATATCCATCATCGCTGCGCTAATCCCACTGAAATTTTTTATGAACTTTTGGTAGAAACTAGCCAGTCCATGAAAACTTCTCACCTCAAAAATATTTCTCAATGATGGCCAATTTTTAATTACCTCCACCTTATCTGGATCCATCCTCAATTCATTTGTCAAAATAACAAATCCCAGATAAATGAGCTCTGTCTTCATAAACGAGGATTTCTTCATGTTTATCAACAACTTCTCCTATTGTAGTTTCTTCATCACAATGGCCAAATGCTTCAGATGTTCAACCTTCGTTTTACGATGACAAATTTTCCGATGAAATCCTTTAGGACTTCATTCATCAACCTCATAAAGGTACTTGGTGCATTTGTTAAGCCAAATGACATAACAAGCCATTCATACAAACCTTCATTTGTCTTGAATGTTGTTTTCCATTCATCTTCTTCTCTCATGCGAATCTGGTGATATCCACTCTTCAAATCAATCTTTGAAAAAAAAATTGCCCCACTTAAGCAATCCATTAAATCATCCATTCTTGACAATGGAAATATGTACCTGATGGTTATCTTGTTGATGGCCCTTGATTCGGTACACATTCTCCAACCTCCATATTTTTTTGGACTGAGTACCATTGGAACGACACATGGGATCAAACTTTCCCTGACCAAGCCTTTGTCCAACAACTCCTAGACTTGTCTTTTGACCTCTTCATTCTCCTGCGGTGTCAATCTGTACATATATTTGTTTGGAAAACTAGCTCCTGGTATTAGGTCTATATGATGACTCACACTCCTCATCGGTGGCAACGAACGAGGTAATTCATCCACTACTATATCAGTGAACTCTTCCAGTAGTTCATGAATCTCCTCTGGTAGATCATCCACTCTCATGCTAGTCAAAACGATCCTTGGTTTCCTGACCACAAAGAATTATGGATCCTCTTTATTCTTCTCTCCATAAGAAATTCCTTCCCACTCATGAGAAGTATTGTATTGCTTACTTCCAGCTTCACCTCTTTATCCTCAATTGGATGCAACATATGGGTTCTCCCATTCTTCTCCAGGGTGTATGTGTTCATCCTCCCATCATGAATCACATTTCTATTGTATTTCCATGGTCTACCCAACAATAAATGATATACATCCATATGAATAACATCGCATAAAATCTTATCATTATATCTCCCTATCTTAAATTCAACTAAACACTGTTTGGTGACATTTACCTGATGTCCCTTTCATAGCCATGAAACTTTATATGGACTTCGATGATTAGTCGTCTCTAGCTCCATCTTTTCTACCATCTCAGTTTAAATGAGATTATCAGTGCTACCACTGTCCACAATGACCTTACATACTCTATCCTTGGTCTTGCAAGCATTCCTAAAAAGACTGTTTCTCTGCACTGAATTCTCCATCTCCTTCTCTGGCGTCAAAAGGACTTTCTGTATCACCAACGATCTTCCACCCTCAGCGTATTCTGCCTCAACATCTCACCTCTATGCCTCGGCAATGTGAGTCTCTCTAGTTTCTTTCTTTTTATCTGGACACTCAAACGACCTGTGCCCATTCTTTCCACACGTGAAGCATGTAATTACTCCACCTCTTCCTCTTCCTCTACCTTGGGTACGAGGAAAAGTGTTGTTATCAGCATATCCTCCTCTCTACTCAGTATGTTGTTCTCTTTTCTCAGCATATCGCCCTCGCTGTGAAATTCCACCTCTCTCTATCTGAGTCTAAGGTTTTTTCCAGTCGTCCCTGGGCTTCTGAGTTCTTTCCTGGGCAACTGATTTGCCTCTGGGCTGACTTCTACCTCAGCCTCTTCGACTCTTCTTTCGGCTCAGCTTCTCTTCATCTTTCATAGCCATTTGGTAAGCATCCTCCATTTTTTGGATGGTTTCCATGCTCATTTCATCCTGAATCTCATACCTTAGGCCATTCATATACCTAACAACTTTCTCATCATCGCTCTCCCGATGACCTGCCCTGATGTTTAGTCGATAGAATTCTTCCGTATACTCTTTTACTATCACCAGCTTCTGCCTCAGGTTCTGTATTCTCCTGAACAGAGAAATTTGATAGTCCCTGGGAATAAATTTTACCTTCATCTTTGCAATCATCCTGTCCCAACTCTTAATTTTCTGCTTGCCTTGGCAATGCCTGTCATCTTGTAGTTCATCCCACCACAAGGCTGCATGTCCCTTTAATCTCGTGATGGAATTCCTGACCTTCTTGTCCTCTTCGATATATTCATAGTCGAAGTAAGTGTCTAGAGATCTAATCCAATCTAGAAGCTATTCTACATCAAGATTTCCCTCATAAACTGGAACGCCCATTTTCACGTTTGCACCCATTCTTGCAATAGCTTTAAGTAAGCGTTCAGTTGTTTCTTATTCCACTAGGATTTATTCTTCTCCATGTCCAACATCATCTTCATTTTCATACTCACTAATATCTCCTACATCAACTTTGCGCCTTTGTGATGTCTCCATGTCCTACATTCTGGCACGAAGATTATGCATTTCTCGCTCCATGTCAGGATTATGCACTTGCCTACCTCTTTCTCTAGACATTTCCCTTTCCTCCTCTGGACCAACTGATTGTCTACCCCTTCTCCTTGGAAGCATGGTGAATTATCCTTTTTCCCTACAACAGAAAGCAAAGAAGCTTTTCTAATCTCTTATACCACTTGACGCAGGCGCACCACCCAGGGCACGTCCGCTGACAGGATCTTTTCCTCCTTCCTCGGCTCTAAGAACTGAAAGGTTCTTCTATTTCCCTACCAGGAAATTTCCCAACACAACATCTCTCTCACGGAGGTCTCTCCTTCTTCCAAAATCAACGCTGGCCTTTTACTTTGTCGTCAGGGTTCCTCCTATCGGGATTTTGACATTTTCAATGTTCAAACAAATTCGATTACCGATCCCTAATCCTTGATATGCTCCTTTTCTGTCTTAGCCCCTCCCAGCTAAGCCTTTGGTCCATGTGACCTCTCCTTATATGACTGCAGCTATAACTCCCATCGGGGTTTCGAGCATTCCAATGTCGAAATACACATGCCCTTAAGACTCGTGATTACTCAAATCCCAAAGTGCTCTTTACACACTAGCTCTCGTGGCTAGGCTCCTGACTCATATGAAACTCACCCCGTGATCGCAATATTATCCCTCGTCGGGGCTACGAGGTTTCAAATGTTGAAAAACACTTTCCCACGGGATTCCTGATCCCTTGAATCCTGACTCTCTGGTCTCCTGACAACTGGCTCCCTCAATGACGCTTCCCTTCTTTCTGGTGTGCTGATAGCTGGCTGCACGGTGGCACCTTCCTCCTCATTGGGGTTTTGCGGTTCATGATTCCAAAAGTCGTAAACACTTCATCACTATGATCCCCGATATCTCGATGAACCAAACACTAGTGGACGTCCTCCTTGTTGGGACTTTCCCGATGGCGCCGATTTCTTCCACGTGTCCCCTCTGATGGACGGTCCCGATTTCTCCAGAGTTTTTGAGACTTGTGATGTCCCAAATTTCTTGTCCTGAGGAACCCCGATACACCAATTCCTGACTCTCTCAAGATTCCTGACACCTGTTTTCCCAAACAGACGGCTCAGATTATGTCGGGGTTTTCACTATGGACTTCCCCAACCTCCTATCCATGAGACTTCTGATTTCCCAGACTCCTGACTCCTCGATCTCCACCACGTGTCCAACTAACGGACAACCCATATCTTCCCGGGACTTCAGGATTTCAAATTTCGAAAACCATTCGACCACGGGACTATTGATCCTTCGAATCCCAATGGTAACTCTCGTGCAGCTCCTGTTAGATCAAACAACTGATGGGTAACTGACCCACGATCCAACAACTCACGACCCCTGGAGATTGAACTCCCAACGCGACCCTAATCTCCTTGCTTCTTTGGTAGATCCAACGACTGACGGGATTTTACAAATATTCTCCACAAGATCATGATCGTCAATTTCTTCCCTTTGGCAATTCTTCTTGAGAATGACCAAGTATTCCTCCACGGAATTAGTCTTCCTATGGTACAACTATGAAATGTCTGTTTTAAACACTCCACGACATGAATCTTCCAGTGCTTCTCTTCGACAAGCTCGAAAGCCTTATCCCTCCTGAGCTTTCTCACACTTTCCACCTCAAAGAGGGTCCTTGCACGCACTCCCTGTGGTAGTTTTCAAACACCTCCAGTGTTGAGTTCTTTGACTATGCACACACCTGCAGTAGCAATCCTTCAATACCTCGCCCAGTTTCACAACTGAGACTCTCCTTAGCCTGTGCACTCCTTGCATGGCTCGTATAACTCAATTTCAACTCTGGGAGAATGAAAACAAGAGTTAAACTATCCAAGCCTTCTGTCAATGCACTCCTTGTAGATGACTTCAACTGAACTCCTTGCAGGAATCCTTTCTCAGATAGAGAAACTCTTGAAACTCATTCCTTCTACTTCCCTTCAGAATTCAATCTCAACACATGAAATCATACACTCAGCATAACAACAAATTTATAACAGGAAGTAAAATACTCATGAGCATATCATTTAACATACATACATAGAGAACAAACACAACTCCATGAATTTGAATTAAATTCTTCTATTAATCCAAATAACTATACATGGGTGTTTCTTCACAGCTCTCTGCTTCTCTTCTTAATGTTCAAAATTCTTCTAACTATCCATAATTATGTTACAATGCATAATGAGGGTGTCTATATCTGTTTTCCCTCTTTCTTCTAAAACTGTCTAATCTAATATTAAATTCTATCTACCTACATTTACTGCTATAAATGCCTCCATCTACTTCAGACGAGAGCGGGGCACTCAAGGTCTGATTACATTATACCAAGGTGCCTTCATTAAATGATATCATTTATATTTGGCGCATCAACTAAGGGAAAATTCAAAAATTTGTGTTGGCGTGTGCCTAGCTATCCACTTGCATTCCACGTTGGCTCGCTTGTCTCGGGAGTATTTTCCTTATAAATTCTAAAGGAAAGACTACTGGTGTTTGTAATTTAGGAAAGAGAAAATGTTGAAATTTAGAACTGTAGATTGTATTTTTTGTATGATATTCAAAAAAATACCAATCACCTACCATTTTATTAGGACTCAATTGTAAAAAACTTTTATACTCTTGGAAAATTATAGAAGGAGTTTTATAATGAATGATTTCAAAGGCCAATGAAATAAACTGATTAATGAACTTTGATAACCCTGTGTTATGAAATTTGTTTCTAATTAAGGGAATCCAATGAATAATTAATATGTATTACGTTTTCCATCTTCATTCTTCATTTCAAAGTGTTGAAATCTAGCAACTTAAGGATAAAGGAATAAATGTATCAATAATATATAAATCATGTTCTAAATTTGAAATGAGACAATTGAAAATAAATTTTGTGAGCTCAATATTGGGCATATTTATAGTTAGCCAAAGGTTTCAATGTATGTGGTAAAATAGAGGTCATAAACCGAAGAGTATATTCATCAAAAGTTTTATCATTATCATTTCCTAAAATTGTAGTCATTCTTGCTATAACTTTTCTAGATGTTTCAAGAATCACAATAGTCTTAATAATGATATTATCTTTGGGAACATTGATATTTTTCCATAAATAGGATAGTATTATTATAGTTTTGTCCTAAGAACTCAATCCTTTGAAATACTCAACTAATGGTCTTTAATTTAGTGTTTTTATTTTAGGGTTTTGAGGTAGCTTTAACATTTCAGTAATAGATTAGGAATTTGTCGCAAATAAAACTAACCTTGTGTTTGAAATGACAGACATTTGAGATGGGTTGTAATTTGAAGCATAGCAGGATACAAATTCAGAAAAATTATATGTTTGAGGGACAATGAATTTCACTAAATTAGAATCGTGGATGATTTTAGGCGCTAAATTTCGCTCAAGGGCTAATTTTCTATGGTTTTTCCAAAAAAAAAATTCGCTATTCTAAAATTGATTCGCCCAAATTCTATAGGATAAAATTATTTTACCTTAAAAATTGCCAAATTTAATGCAAACTATACAAAATCCTTAGAAATTATAATATTTTTAGAAAATTATCGCCAAAATTTTATAGTTTCCATATGAATGATTAATAAGATTCGCGAAGGTTTCTACATTTTAAAATAAATTTTCATCCTTAAAATCATCCTTGATTAGACTCTCACATATTTTTGATAAAAATCAATATTTTTGAGGTTGTATCCTTATAGAGAGTCATCACTCAAGAACAATGGTGCATAGAAGCTAAATCCTTGCTTTTATGGACCCTACAGTGTGACGAGGATAGTTGGGGAGGTATCATATCAGCTGGAGCTACTAGATGGTAGAAATATACACAACACCTTCCATTTATCCTTATTCAAGAAGGAATTGCGAAAGTAGGTCACTTCTTCGATAGATCTTCCTCCACTAGATGAGGAAGGGAAGTTGGTTCTATCTCTCTAAAGAATTTTTTATGTTAGGGAGAGTAGGTTGAGAAGTAGATTCATTTGAGTGGACTTAGTCATATGGATAGGATTTCATGTAGAGGATGCTACTTGGGAAGAATTGTATATCTTACAACACCCTGATCTAGAGCTACTTGAGAATAAGCAATCTTGGGAAGGGAGGAATTTGATGTCCCATTCTAATAGATCAATATGGTGCATGATTTAATAATCTATATGACTCTCATAGGATATAGTCGGTAATTTCAAAGGAGTAAAGGAGGTTTATTTGGTGTCACTTGGTTAAAATAATGGGAAACACTATAGCAACATTGAACAAAAATAAACAATTATATTTAAATTAAATTAGAGGGAAACAAAGTGAGTGTTTGGTTTTCTAAAAAAATGGGAAAGATAAATAAGTTCGTAGAAAGGATAAATACAGGAGTAAATTTTTGTTTTGGAATTATGATTTTCTATCTCATTTTGGAGTGCTCTTGGAACCATTGTTTCATTAAGGTTTAATAAAACCCTTCCACTAATGCAATTTATTTTTGGTGGTGAAATATCCACCCTAGCTAGACATAAGAGGAGCCCACCTAGGATTTCTATTGGAGCTTCAGCTTGAGGTTTTATTCAGTTGGAGGTTTACACACCAATATTGCGAAGGTTTTTCAGAATATTCCATTTCAGGATTTTGCAGGTTTCAGGAGGGTTTCAAAGAAACCGTGGTTTGAACATCCACGTGGGTTGAGTATACTATGTCCCATGAGTCCCCATTGGTTTTCAAGACTCATCACATAACGCTTCTCGTGTTGTTCAGTCACATCCCATGAGGACCTTTGCGATCGAAAATTGCATCAGACCATTTGAATGATATTCGTGAGGAGTGATTGGAAGGAAACTAGTAGAGATAGAATTACTGGAGCAGAGCGTTGTAGGGCTTGGAGACATTTGAATAAATGAGTGTCATAGATTGGCATCATTCTAAGTTATTCTTATATTGTCTCCATTAGTAGATTGTGCAACTTCCTTGAATCCAATAGATTTGTGTGTTCACGATAATTTTTGCAACTATTAGTATAGCCATTAGATATCCTTGTATTGTTGTGATATGGGATTTCAATCCATAATAATATGCCATGATTATATGCTCTATTTTTGTGTAATGGATACATGCAATATGTTTAATAATATTCCTATATGAGAAAACTATTTGTAGGTAGTTAATAACAACATTAATACAAAGTGTTTGACATATTTACACAAGGAGAAATAACAATTTTTTGATAGAAAACATAATATTCCCACATAGCCTAGTAGGTGACATTATAGTATATTCAACATGCAAAAATTTATTGGATCATGGAAACCAAGACGAAGGACACCTGCTAGTATAATATCCAACTCTATCGGTTCGTAAAAAAAATTAAGTTTATTCATGAGGGAAAGGAGCTCACCATGAGTGAGATTCAACATAAGTTTCCCCATTTGATTGAGGAACTTGATGTAATTGCTCAAACATTATTTTTTAAGGGGGGGGGGGACTGATCCAGGTGGACATTTATTTCCACCTGCCTATTCCAATGGCTCAAATTATAACTTCCATCTTGGTGTTTTTTATACAATTTTTTGGGTGCCAAAATTTTCAAGTCATTTTTAGTCCATACATGACATTCTTTTGACATGGAAACACCTCATATATCCCCATTGGGATGTATTTGGCCATTCAAAATGTTGACTCCTTGGATCTATATTTCTCGATGAGGTATCAAGTTCCCCAAACAAAGATCGTATGCAAAATTTATTCCCTAGGAAAGTTGATGTATCAACTACCCCCATTGGTGCCCACAAACCTTTTTGCATTTCATCTTCTGAGGTTAGGGTTTCAGATGTATAGGGTTTTTTCATTCATACTTAATTTAAAAAAAGGCCTTTGGGGACTCATTATAATCAACATCTCATGAATGAGCATATCTGACACATCTCATTTAAAAGATAATCTACCACCATTCTATATAGCTTATGTGCTTTGAATTTTATAGTCTTTTGTATTCTTGAAAGCCATTAATAGAATTTGAGTTTTACTATATTATTGTGTTATTTAAATATCTTTATGTATTTCCTTGTTAGATCTCTGTTATATTATTTCCTTCATGTCATTTTCAAAATAATTTGGATCATTTGTAGAAAACATTCTCGTTTTATGTGAAGGGGATTTTGGCTATGTGGAGCATCTAGATAATCCTAGATGATTATAAACAAGGAAAAGTACCCCCTTTAGACTTGGGGGCTAAATGAGTAGGAAAAATAATTCATATATTGAACTCTTGATATTTTGTTTGGGGATTTAAGCACCATTCTAAAATATTTTGGGCTCACTCTCAAAGCCAATGGATACCTAAAAATGATTTGTTATGGATTTTAGTGTAAGTGGAAAAAATTGTAACTCTTGTGTAACAAGTAGCTCGCTAGATAAGATATGTTGGTTCTAGTCAAGGTGACTCTAGAAGAAATCCTTGCGTATTGGATTTTATTGGGCTAGATTCTCAAGGGTATCTGCTATGATCCCAAAATACTTAAAATATAAAAAAATAACAGAAGTGCACTCCATGTACATAATGTTAACATGGAAAACAACTCCAATATATATAAGTTACACAATAACTCCTTAAATAATATGGGAACCCCCTCAAAATAACCAAATACCTTTCATACCTCACAATTCACACCCCAATAATGAATACATGATCTTTTATATATAGTTATTCACACTTGAACATGAGGCCCCTTTATCACTAGGCCGACCCTAATACATATATATTTACACATTAAAAGTACATTTATGCCCCTATATTCCCACCCTTGGGGTCATATCATATACATTTAGCCATATATATGCCCCTCTTGGGTCATAACATAATACCCTCCATCAAAACGCTTTGTCCTCAAAGCTTTGCATTGAAAGGCTTCACATGTGATGAAGCCAAGTAGTATTACTTTATTATGTTCCTTCTTTCTTCATTCCATTGTTGATGATCTATATATCCAAAATCAATTCTTTTTAGTTTTAATCCTTGGTGTCTAGTTGTTGAATCATTTTATTTCCTTTGATTCCATGTATTTTTGTTGAATCTTCTCCAATTTGTAGTCATTGTTGGTCTCTGATAATAGCTTATTGAAGATAATTTTGGTGATCCCTTGTTCCACAAATATTGACAAGTATTCCATCTTCTTCCTTCATATTGATGATATTGTCCTTCTCGTCTTCCTTGAAATGCTTCCTCGTAATGAGGGTGTAGATACAGCTTCACATTTGATGGTCTTCCTTCACTCTGCACATGCATTTCATCTATCTTATTTTCAGTGATAATGGAATCCTCGATCATCTTTTATTGGTCTTTGATTACACTAGACTTTGAGATAATACCATTATATTTGGCATGTACATCCTCTAGATCGAGTTCGACTTCTTCAGGTATCTTCTGTTGAAGTTCTTGAATCTTGTCTTCTTTCTCCTTTTGAAGCTGCAATGTGATCCCATCTAACAAATTTTGATGTCATTTTTCAATTTTGGCTTTCATTTCTAACTTGACCTCATTTGTATTTAAGGATTCCTCAACCTTCTTGCAAATTTCGTCTTGTAGTCTTTTGGTACATTCTTCATCCAAAATTCTTCTTTCTTATTTATTTTGACAAATTTTCTTTTCTTCTTTCAATATCCTAACCTCATCCAATATTTTTTTATTATGGCTTCATAACCTACATATCTCTTCATCCTTCTTTTTCAAATATTCTCTTGATTCATCTTTTTCCCAGTTTCCTTTGCTAGTTTTTTTTTTACTTTAGGTTCTTAACCTCCTTAATGAGTGATTCATTAAGGGATATTATGTTAGATAGCTCCTCACCCTTTTTCTTAATATCTTCCTTTTCTTCTTTTAATTGATCTTGAATTCTATACATTTCCTCCATTTCTGTTTCCCTAATCCATTTATCTGAGAAGATTTTTTCAAATTCTTTCCATGTGCAGTTCCATCTAGTATTTTGATCAACAGTCATCCACCACTTCCAAGCTTCATCAAAAAAATAATCTCTTTCTTCCTTAGGAGTCATATTATATTGTTTTACAAACCTCAACCATTCCATAGGATTGATTTCATCTTTATCTTCATCTCCTGTAAATTAAGGTATTTCCATTGATTCTTAATTGACGTCTAATC
Source organism: Picea glauca (assembly GCA_000966675.3). NCBI lineage: Eukaryota > Viridiplantae > Streptophyta > Pinopsida > Pinales > Pinaceae > Picea > Picea glauca. The sequence continues at coordinate 55,456 of JZKD02S1847276.1, forward strand.
CCAACCCTCAAATTACAACCTCAATATGTTAAGGATAAATATCTCAAATAGTTGTAATACTTGTTCCAATATTCTCTTTTATGTTTTATCTTTCCAATGTATTTTGAATCAACTCAATCAGACATTCCAATCAAAACATATGATATTTTTAAGTGAACATACCTTTGAAACCTTAATTTGGAGTGTGTCCCCCTCAGTGACCTTACTTATGATGTATCTCTACAATTTCGGCCCTTCTGAGCCTGAAACTCTGACCTGTAGTACTCTGAAATTTATTCTTGGCAATGTAATAGGTCTGATCAAAATTGGATGTGTCAAGTGGAATTTATGATAAATTCCCCACACCTTGCTTATTTTTGGCCTTTTCGATAGAGAGCACTTGTATAGTGTGTCACCTGCACAATAACTGATATAAAATTCTAAAAATTGTACCATAAATACTATATCCTCTGCACCATTCAATTCAATTGGTCTAACTCAACTTGTATTCTCTATCAATAATTTATGCTATTTTAC
>JZKD02S1847276.1:67995-87031 GCA_000966675.3 Picea glauca
AAGGAATTGAAGAAGAATAACAAAATAGCAATGGATTTCATCTCGGAAGGATTACCTAATATGGTAAGAATAAAGGTTGGTAAATGTTCATCAACCAAATAAATTTGGGATAATCTACATGATATATAATCTTCACCCATCATAGATTCAGAAAATGTCAAAGAAGATGCAGGTACAAATCAAGAAGAAATATATTCACCATGTCAAACAGATTCAAAAGATGAAGATTACATAATCAACAGAGGTATGTTGTTTTTATTTAATTGTGAAAAAAACAGACATATTGAAATAGAATGCCATGAAGGAAATGGGACAAAAAAACTAAATGAAAAATAAGATAGTTATGAAGAAGAATTGATCAGTTCTTTAGATGAACTAAGAAAAGAAAGAGAAGGAAACAAGTCACTCAAGAAGTAATTGATGAAACAAAATAAAAGTGTTGACATTTTTTAAGAATCCCAACAGGTCATTGAGAACTTAAGAACTCATCTAGAAGAAGCCAAAAATATCAAAGAAAATCTTAAAGATCAAAAGAAATATTTGGAAGCTAACATAGAAGCACAGAAAGAAGAAGCATAAATTAGAGAAAATATATTGACAAATAATCTTAAGGAAATAACTAATTCTCTAAACCATCATGACAAAAAATTTGATCAATAAGAGAAAGGACTTGAAGAAGAAATAAGCACATTAAAAATCTAGCTTGAAGAATGTTATAGAAAGATTTTCCTTAACATTGCTATCTTGCACAGAGCTCATTTTTCCATTTCCCTATGCAGACTTGTCATCCCTTTTTGTTGAATACATATATAAAATACATAGTTTTCCAAATGTATGCACCCTATCTACTATACAACATGTGTGTACATAGGCTACTCCGCTACAACCCGCGTACATCCGGATTTGTGCCAAAAAATACAAAAATGAAGTTTTGTTTCCATGTCACGACATGAGATATCTGATCCTTGGCCATCCATATACTTGAAACGTTCTAACTCAACCCTTTAGTTGCATTTTGAAGGCTATAAGAACACAATTCCTAGCTATAGAAAAGAAGGGAGAAAGAATTTAACTTTGAGAGCAAAGTTATTCTAGAGAAATTAATTCATATTGAGTCTCCATCCCTTGGTCCCTTAATTCTTAACACAATGTCCATCCCCAAATCTCTTTCCCTATTGTTGACAGAACCTCATTGTCTCTTTTCTATGATATTTCCTTTGGTGGAGGATTGAAGTGGTGGAGGCCCAATTGGAAGGAGCTTGGTTTCTTGGTTTCAAACCGTGCTGACACATAAGACTGTAATGTTTTCTCTTCTGTTGATCATTTATTAATAGAAATACTCCTTTCCTTTCCAATTGGTATAGTGAAAATATATGATTATTATCCATGGGTACATTTGTAATGTTTATTAACAAATTATGCTATCTAACATGATAACCCCTTCATATTATCACTATAAGCTTGCTTGTTGAGAACTTGTTGCATGTACAAAACTTTAGGTCAAAGTACTCAATAATGGAACATCCTCAAATGTTGGAACGAGGTAGGCTTCTTTCTTATCTCGCTTGCACATTATTTTATATAGAATATGTTAAATTGAGTAGATTTATGTAGTCATAATTGTCTGTTGTGTTTTACCCTAGCCATAGAGAGTTTTTCCCTCATAAAAAAATTAGTGACTCCATTGGGGAGAGATCTTCTTTATAAGGGTTGAAGTACTTTTTCTCCTTGCATTGCTCTTTTTCCGTTGTGTTTCTTGTCGTATCACTACTTGATATATTTTTTTCACTCTGGGTCTGATTTTTCATCATTTTCCACTTGTCCAGCCTTGTTTTCAATCCTATACATGCCTTTTATCTTGAAAGTCACGTATACGCATGTGATGTATCATTGCAAGCTGCGTATATGCACACTGTTTGCCTGAACAATCACGTATACCACTTTTCCTTTCTTATTTGTTGTGTTGTGTGATTCTTGGGTGGGATTTGATGATTGTTGAGCCTTCTTAGGTCTTTGTAGTGCTTGTTGAGATTCTCTGGGTTGCCATGTAACCTATTTGGAGTTGAATTTTTGGGCGTAGTCTTTCTCATCATTTTTCATTTTTTAGATTTTGTCCTTCAACTCTGGGTTGTTTCTTGGCTTCTTGGTATTCTGCTTTAGTCATTCCCTTTATACATAGTAGAATTTAGATATCAGGTTTCTTTTCAGTCCATGCATTTTCTGTTTAATATATTGAAAATATAAAAAAATAGGCATTTTACATTGCTTGGAATTTTTGGCTTTTGAATTTTTATCATTAGATTAGTGCATTTCGCAAAATATTGGATTTTACTTATGCATTGCAGAGTTGAAATTGAAAATTGTGTTGTTTTTATACACATATCATTCATTGAAAAAAAAAATAGACTTTGCATTATATTTATATTTATTTTCTTGCGGAGTCATAATATCATGAGTTTCACTTCCATACCCTTTTGAGTAATCATGGCCAATAAAATTTACTCTTTAAACTAAAATTGATTAGTCACAATTTTATGTTTAGGGTGAACAAACTAGTCTAGGATTTAGTTTCTTGGGATACAATTTTGTGAGTTAAATTCTCCAAGGCAATTAAATCAACATATGTGTCTGAGAAAGGGAGTTGATAGTTCCTTTTGTATAATTGGTAATATCAAGAGGCTCCACTCACACCAGAGTTAATCGCGAGGTCGTGCAAAGTTAGGTTGAAGAAATAACCCATGGATACTCGCCTAGAATTAGAGATATTTCTGTGGATTTATTCATATTTTGGGATGTTGCGAGTACCCATACCTCTGTGAAAAGTGGTTATTTCAAGGTTTATGTCTTTGCTACCTTTCCCATACAATAATCCAGAATTACGACTACACGCTTTTGATGTACCTCAGTTTTGTCATAATTTTTTTTTTCTTTTAAGGGATATTATCCCTAAGTTCCTTAAAACAACTTTCAATAAAAGAAATAACCCTTTTATTTCCATTGTTAAACTCTGGTATTTATTCAAGTTATGAATGTTAATGATGACATTACTACTCAATCTCATTATCTAACACTTTCTTTTCAATTCTTGAGTCATACCAACATTTGTATAAGGGTACAAGTTTATATTGGTTTTCACTTGAAAAATAAACAGAGGCATGGGACATAGGGTCCTGACCCCTCTCCTTTTCACACCCTCCATATATGTTCTCAAGACTAGACAAACCATACAAATAAGATGTTATGCCTAACGTATGGGATGCCAAATTATTTACCTTAGCGATATGTTGGTTTTAATCCTAAGTTGTTTTGACTCTCTCATACACAACCATAGTCCTCGACAGGCTTACTCTGTAAAAAGAAATTGTTGGTTAAAGGTCTTTCGTTCATAACATAGCCTAATGTTCTTTTGAGTTAGAAACAACCCCGCACTAACAAATTTGTTATCTCTGCCAGACTTAGGTGAAGTATAATTAACTGGCGGCAACTGGCTAGTGGTTGTTGAAGATTTCCAAAATGTAGTTTTCGAGGAGATCCACTTATTTACTTTGTAATTCCATTAAATGTGATAGGAGGTTTATGAAAGTCGAGAGTTAAGCTTTGACCATCCATTAATGGAGGTAGATGAGAAACGAAGGCCAACTCTGTATCTCCGTCCAACCGAAACCCGCCAAGTCACCTCTATCACATGGTCAGGTTTTCCTTTTACCTTCAACATTCATGTTGCATGGGGTTCATGCTTTAGGGTTACAGTAGTTGTTCGCTTTTCATTTTTGTGAAGCTATTTCAGAGTTGGGGATCTCCATTTATCTTTGTTTTCTTGGCGAGGGGAGTATGGAAACTTAGAGCGCCTTCAAGGACTGTTTCTACTACTAGTAAGTGACCCCTCTATTCGTTATACATTCTAATCAATCACTTTGCAAGGTTTCTGGCCTTATGTTCTTTATATTCTTTTTGATGAATTTGCACAGGTATCATTTTCAGGTCTTTTGTTCTTAGGGTAAGTCGTCTCCTTCATCCTATAATTTCCTTCTACGCTAACACCAATGCGAGTCTCTTCGAGAATTCACTGGACTATGGATCAGAAGTCGATCTAAGTTAGGGATTCATAATGTGTCTGCATACTATACTTAAGCATGATAAGGTAATTTCATGGGGCCAGTTTTCAAATAACATTTTCTATCTCGGTTAGACACATGTAGTGAGTTTCATGCTCAAGCCCTCTATTTCCAATCTACCCAAGGAACTTTCAGGCATGTGAAATTCTTATCAGAGTGTTTCCGAAAGTTATATTAGGTATAACCATAGACAAATAATCTGCGTATCTGGCATTGTAAGTTTAAAGGAAAAACTGGGTCGTCCCTTTTCATGCTAAAACGATTCTAGTGAATTCGGCAAGGTGTTGACCCCGTGTTTCCTTTCTTTAGATGACTATTATTCGATGGTAAATAGAAAGATTTTGGGAATGTTCGTTGACCTGAGGCCTCAAATTTCTACACTTGTATTTAGAATAAATATTTGGTTATGTTTGTTATGTGACTCAGGTACTTCATTGTGATCGTTATTCATGTATTATTTCCTGTAATGTTTTTCTTTGACTTATTTACTAGTTCTTATCACTAATGATGGGACCCTATGATTTTTGAGGGTACCCATTAGGGAGTCTTCGGATCCTCCTCCCCTTTCGGTCTAGAATGTACTCATCCCGTCGCAACAGTGAAGGATATTGAATCCCTCCATTTAAAGTTAAGTATTACTTTGACAATGTCTTTCCTATTATTACTCATTTTATTTTAATCATCTTATCTCTGTTGAACAAATTATTATTGGTATTTCTTGCAACTTTGTGCAGGGGTTTCATCCAAGAGAAAACCATCGAGATCAACTTTTTTCACCCTCGTAAGAGGTATTCTAGTTCCATCTTGCCTCTTCCTAGAAGGGCCTAGGCGACTAATGGTAGAAATATTCAACTAAAGAGTTAGCTCTGTGATAGAGATTTGTTCATTTTTATGCTAGTTTGTACCTTTGTTTTTTGCCTTCATGGTTGAATAAGAGGGTTGACTTTAAAATTGAATAATTGGTCAAATGATTATGTCGGATTTTTACTATGTCCTAATTCGAACATTATTGGAATGGAAAATACGATTTGATTTTCTTGGCATACTCGAACTATTATTCGACATTCTGAAATAAATGATATTGTGATTAATATATGTTGTTTTCATTCTTGTAGCTTTACATTCAATCTTTATCACTGTAGATCCTAGGAAAAATAAAATTATGTTGTAACATTTTAACTTGGACTTGTAATCGTTAGACAAACCAATTGTTTTCATTCTGAGTTGTAGTCAAAGTTTTCTGGAACTACTTTACCCTACTTCTGAGCATGCGAATGTCTAAAGCTATTTGTTTCCTTGTCACAGTCAGTGTTGACGGGATCTAAGAATTAGGCATTAAAATAGGTCTGATTCTATCAAGGTAAAATAGATTAAAGATACGACTCTGTAATTATATCAAGAACGCTTTATTTATATATATGAAATTATATATAAATATATAGACATTCCTTTTATTGTACAATGGGTTTCATATAATTGTTAGAAAGTTTCATATTAATTACTTAATATATCAACAAAACTTTATAATTGTACAATGCCATTTCTATTCTATCTACTATATGTATTGTTGAATGGAAAACAAATGCATATATATTCATAACTACATTCATATAGTTACATAAATATTTCATGAATCCCTATCATAGTAGAGTTTCATCCTAATTTGGGATTTTAGTATGTACAAGTTGAAAACAAAACTTGAATGCTTTATCAGTATATGATCTTATGACAGGTAGAAACATCTAGAATTCGTATATGTATATGCTTCATTAATTTATTACTTTATACCATATAACTTTGTTCTTTCCACGACTAATACACAGTGGATTTGCAACGCTATTTATTATTTACAGTCTATTCCTACCATAGATATAATACTCATTCATTTTATCAGTCCATTCATTATCATAATAATGTTTTTCCTATAACAAATAACATACTATGATCCTATAGATACATTATTTAGTCAAACTGAATTACTTCCACAAAAAGTACCCTACAATAACTCTATAATTCTATCTAGACACACATGAACAATAGGGCATTCATCTAGAAATAGAAGGCATGTATAATCATTTCAACAATACAAATAAAATAAGAGGGAAGTAGAGGAACATATCTGAATAAACACTGGAAAAACAAAGGGAACAACCATGTTCCTCCCAACCTTATAACAAGGCAACCAAATCACTTGTCCTGTTCACCCCCTAGTCTAACCATGAATCCATGAGGGATAACTTGGAACTCCCCTTAGAAAATTATTTACAGTTTCAGCAGTCTTATCCTTGCCTCAGACTCAACCAATAGTTTTTCGTGACAACAAGATATAGATTTTCTTTTCCCCTAGCATACTAGGCAACGTCCTACCTCCTCACATATGCCATATATCCAAAGTCATTTTTTCCTAGGCATTTTTCCCTGCCTTGGGAATTTTTGTAGCTTTCCAAATCAAAGATTTTCAGGGGCTTCCCATGGACAAATACTTGATTTTCCACTTGTAACAATCATCCTTGGGGTAGTTCCAACATGTTCCCCACTCATGGAGTCATGCTCACCTAATTTTAACACGGTTGTTCCATTTGTATTCCAACAATAATTATAAAATATTTTGTTTTATACAGGTGTCATAGTCAAGAAGCGCGTTGGGTCAAATCAGGTCTCTGCCTAACTGTCATAATCATTAATTACAATCAATTAAATTCAAAATTTGGAATTGCCAAAAATGGAAAAAAAATTTCCAATTTCAAATTTACCAAAAAAAAGAATAATTTTCCTAAGAAATATCAAACTTAAAAATAAATTATTTTTGGGTATGTCACATCCTTTCCCCCTTCAATAAAATATTTTCATCAGTGTTCATTACTTTATTAGAAAAAGTTTGGATGAGATTTCAACAAATCTCCCTCCAACTCCCAAGTGGCCTCCTTAGGGATAAAGTTCTTCCATTCCACCTTTACCTGAGCAATGACTCTATTCTGAAGTGTTATTTCTCTTTAGTTCAAAATGTGTAGAGGTTCCACCTAGAACTCGCCTTTTGGTTCCACCTGCACCAAGTTCCAATCGATCATATGAGTCGGTTCATGAACATAATTCCTTAACAAGGAAACATGAAATACATTATGAATTTTTGGATTGGTTGGAAGTGGAAGTTGGTATGCTACAGGTCCAATTCAAGATAGTATATCGAAGGTCCCACAAAACCTAGGTGCTAACTTGGAACAATTCCCTAGCTTTAGTGAAATTCTATGGTCTTTGACTTTTAAGTAAACATGGTCTCCCACTTGAAATTCCAAGTGTCTTATTTTCTGGTCCACTTAACTTTTATGTCTTTCCTATGCCTCTTTTAAATTCTGTTGTACCTTTCTTACAGTACTCTTCATTTCATGGAGCATATCTAGTCTAGCCATGAGTTTGTAGATTGGGTAATCCCAACTAATTGGAGTTGTACAATTTATGTCGTACAATATCTTGAAGGGGATTAATTTAACCGAAGTTTGGTACCCATTGTTATATGCAAATTCTACCAAATGCAGGTATGATGAAGGAGCATCTCAAGTGAGCCAGCATGGAGGCCAAAGATAGTTGGACAAGAACCCAACACAAATTTTGAAAATGTCTTAATATATTAATGAAGCCATTAAGAAGGAGCGCCTTTGTAAAATGTGAACAAAACTTGAGTGATCCACTCTCGTCCTTAGTAGATAGAAGGCATTTATGGTAGTTAATGCAAGTAGGTAGAACTAAATGTGTAGATTTGACAGTTTTAGAGCGCAAGAGGGAAATGGGATATAGACACCCCCATTGTGTATTGTAACATTACATGATTATGATGAGCATACAGAGCAGAGAAGAGAGAGTTGTATGAAGACACCCATGTATAAAGATTTGAATTAATAGAGAAAGCTTTGATTCAAATTCATGGCGTCATGTTCGTTCTCTGTGTATGTATATTGAATGCTATGCTCATGGTTATTTTACTCTTTCTACTATACATTTTCTTTTATGCTATGTATGAATGATTTCTTGTTGAATGTTTGAAATTTGAGAGGAAAGGGGAAAGGAATGAGTTTCAATTGTTTCTCCATCTGAGAAAGAGTTCCTACAAGGAGTGTGTTGATGAAGGGTTCAGAGGTTTGCCTCTGAAAGCTTRGATAGGKWAGCTTTTGTTCTCATTCACTCAGAAGTGAAGTTAGGCACAGGAKTYGTGCAAGGAGTGTGCAGGCCGASTAAAGTCTCAAGGTTGTGAACCTGAGTGAAGCATTGAGAGACTACTGYTRTAGGTGTGCGCAKAGTCGAGGGAGGTCAACACTTGAATGTGTTTGAAGGACTGTCACAAAGAGTCYGAGCAAGAGTTTTYTGAAAAGATTAGAGTTAGAGAAAKMTYAGAARGATTTGGACCTTTGAAGGAGTCAAAGGAAAAGAAGAGACCAAGTACCTTGAAAGTTTAAAGKAAAGTGTAGCRACGTTGGACCGTAGGAGGATGAGCTCTCAAGGAATGAGATGAATGGTYGGAATTCYYTGTGGAGAGTTCGTGAAGTCYCGTGAGCCATCAGATCTCACGAAGGAGCAGGGGATTTACCGCGARTATTCCAAAAGGTSCAAGCTCAGGAGAGGCAAAGCCATCGATTCAAGTCAGTCAGGGGTCGTTGGATCACTCGTGAAATCGCCTATCRRGATTTCATRAGTGGAAGGGTYRAAAACTTGGTATTAAAGTTCARGAAATCGAGAAGCGTGAAGCCGTGAAGGATYGATAGGATTGTGTGGGACCATAGGAGCYAGMAAGGTGGATAGGTGGCACACTATCGACRTAGAAGTCAACTGCATTTACCACTTCATAGTYTTGTAAGTCGAAGTCTCGAATGGCGAGAAGTCTARTTGTGGGGCCAGSGCCAAGAAACATGYCAGACTCTAACATATCAGGATTTTGGAGAATAGAATATCGRGATTTTGGGGTTCATGGGYAGAGTTGTATGTTATCGCAACTCRTGAACGTGCGAAAKCCGATAGGTTGGAGTGATATCTGAGTTTCRKAGTTTTGGKATTCGGGGATCTRAACAACAAGACACTYGACTGYAGGATTCATGAAATCATGAAGTCCAATMTCCTAAGTKCAAAGGGAGGATACCATGAGGATTTRTTGTGGGTGYWGATTTTTCRAAAGGAAAATAGAAGAGCCATTTTCGAGTTCTTTGGGACAGTGAAAGGAGAAATATTYTGTGTRCGTGACCTTCTGACCRRTAGGTTGAGGAGGGTTTGCRTCAGGTTTGGTATCAGAGCTCAKAAAGGTTATTTKCTTTCTGTAGAAGAGAAGAKAAKAATTCACCATGTCGCCAAGGAGAAGGGACAAGMAAACACCCGATCCACTAGAGGAGAGGGAAATGTCGAGAAGAAGAGGTAGGCAGATGATTGATCTAGCCATGGAAAAAGAAATGCATKATTTACACGCTAGACTTGAGGACATGGAGACAACACAGAGATGCATAGTCAGTGCTRGGGATCTTAGTGATTMCAAAAGTGAAATTGAGGCTAAACATGAAGAAGAAGTTKCAGTTGAAGATGCAACAAACGAACGTTTGATTAAGGCTATTGCAAGAATGGGTGCAAGASAGAATATGGACATTCTAGTTTATGAGGGAAATCTATATGTAGAGGAGCTTCTAGAYTGGATTAGAGCTCTGGACACATACTTTGACTATGAAGMTKTCGAAGAGGAAAGAAGGTTAAGCATGYTGTCACAAGATTGAAGAGACATGTAGCATTRTGGTGGGATGAACTACAAGATGACAGATGYTGCAAAGGCAAGCAGTAGATCAAAAGATGGGATAGAATGATCAYAAAAATGAAGGCRAAATTCATCCCTAGAGATYATCAGATTACTCTGTTCAGAAGGATGCARAACCTGAGACAGAAGCTGATGAYAGTGAAAGAATACACTRAAGAATTCTACAAGCTGAACATCAGGGAAGGTCATCRGGAAAGCGATGATGAAAAGGTTGTCAGATACATGAATGGCCTGAGATATGACATTCARGATGAGATGAGCATGGTAACCATCYGAACGGTGGAAGATGTTTATCATATGGATCTAAAAKATGAAGAGAAGTTGAGCCGAAAGMAAGGTCAGGGAGGCCGAGGCAGAAGTTAGCCCAGAGGMAAATTAGKTKCCCAGRATAGAAACCAAAAGCCCAARGAGGACTGGAAGAAACCTCAGACTCGAACTGAGAGAGGTGGAAGCTCACAGTGAGGGAAATATGTTGAACAATGAGGGAAGCATACCGAACAGAGAGGAGAGTATGYTRATAATAACATCTTTCCTCATACTAGAGGTAGAGKAAGAGGAAGAGGTGRAGTAATAACCTTCTTCACATGTGKAAAKAATGGGCACAAKTCTTACGAGTGTCTAGATAAAAATAAAGAGAGTGGAGAGACTCATGKCRYTGAAGAAAAGAGGTGAKATGTTGAGGYGGAAGATGCTAAAGGTGGAAGATCGTTGATGATGCAAAATCTCTTTTGACACCARAGAAGGAGGTGGAGAGTTCAGTCCAAAGAACCAAACTTTTCYAGATTKCTTGCAAGACCAAGGACARGGTATGMAAGGTCATTGTGGACAGYGGTAGCATGAATAATCTYGTTTCTATAGAKATGGTAGAAARGATAGAGMTAGAGACGATTGATCATCCAAGCCCATAYAGAGTTTYRTGGCTACAAAAAGGACATCAGGTAAYGRTCACTAAAAAGTGTTTAGTTGAAYTTAAGATAGGAGGATATAATGATAAGATACTCTRTGATGTTATTCYCATGGATGTTTGTCATCTATTGTGGGGTAGTCCATGGCAATATGATAGGAATGTGATTCATGATGGGAGAATGAACACATACACCCTAGAGAAGAATGGGAGAACTCACATGTTKCTTCCAATCAAGGATAAGGAAGTGAAACCAGAAGTAAGTAAMACTATACTTCTCATGAGTGGGAAGGAACTTMTTACCGAATTTAAKAAGAAGGAGGATCYACAGTTCATTGTGGTCAGGAAACCAAAGATTGTTTTGACCAACACAAGAGTGGATGATTTATCAGAAGAAGTTCAGGAACTACAGGAAGAGTTTGCTGACATAGTAGTGGACAAATTACCTCGTTCATTGCCACCGATTAGAAGTGTGAGTCATCATATTGATCTCATACCAAGATCCATTTTTCCAAATAGATCCCCATATAGATTGATTCCGCAAGAGAATGAGGAGGTCAAAAGACAAGTCAAGGATTTATTGGACAAAGGTTTGGTCAAAGAAATCTTGAGTCCATGTGTTGTTCCAACATTAATCAGTCCAAATAAAGACGGAGATTGGAGGATATGTACTGACTTGAGGGCGATCAACAAGATAACCATCAGGTACAAATTTCCATTACCAAGGATGGATGATCTGATGGATTGCTTGAGTGGAGAAAAATTATTTTCAAAGATTGATTTGAAAAGAAGTTATCATCAACTCCGCATGAGAGAAGGTGATGAGTGGAAGATAGCCTTAAAAACCAACGAAGTGTTGTATGAATGGCTTGTTATGTTGTTTGTCTTAACAAATGCACCGAGTAACTTCATGAGGTTGATGAACGAAGTCCTAAGGGAGTTCATCGGAAAATTTATTATCGTATATCTGGATGACATATTGGTTTTCAGTAAAAGAGTGGCAGAGCATCTGAAGCATTTGGCTACAGTGATGGAGAGGTTACAACAGGAGAATTTGTTGATAAACATGAAGAAATCCTCATTCATGAAGGCATAGCTCATTTACTTGGGAATTTTTATTTCTTCATATGATTTGAGGATGGATACAGATAAGGTGGAAGTGATTAAGAATTAGCCATCACTGAAGAATATCTTTGAGGTGAGAAGTTTTCACGGATTGTCTAGTTTCTACCGAAAATTCATTAGGAATTTCAGTGGAATTAGTGTACCAATGATGGACACAGTGAAGAAAAGACAAAAGTCTTTTCACTGGACAAAAGAAGCTAAGAAGATTTTTAATCTTTTGAAGAGGAAGATTACGGAACAAGCAATTTTGGTGTTGTCGGATTTCCAAAAGACATTTCAAGTGAAATGCAATGCAAGTGGGTTTGAAATAGGGGCAGTCTTGAGTCAAGAGGACAAGCCGATAGCATACTTCAGCAAGAAGTTGAATGAAGTGAAAGTGAAATACTCCACTTATGACAAGGAGATTTATGCTATCATTCAGACATTGAAGAAATGGAGACACTACTTGATTCCCAAGGAGGTTGTCTTATACAGTGACAACCATGCATTGAAGTTTGTGACTCAACAGGAGAAGTTGAATCAGAGACATGTTAAATGGGTTGAATATATGCAGAACTTTACTTTAGTGATTAAACATATTTCTGGTACTGCTAACAAAGTTTTTGATGCTTTGAGCAGGAAGTGTTTGCTATTGTAGGAGTTCAAAGTCAAAACATTGGGTTTTGATGATCTCAGGGACATGTACAGAAATGATCCGGATTTTAAAGGAGCGTATGAAGCAGCTGGGAATCCAATTCTTAGAGATAGAATCCAATGGGTAGAATATCATGATCCAAGAAGGATTACTATTTAAAGGTAATCAACTGTGTATTCCAAAATGCTCCATGAGGGAGAATTTGCTGAAGGAGAAACACAGTGAAGGATTAGCAGGACACTTTGGTCATGACAAGATGTTTGCAAAGTTGAATGAGTAATAATTTTGGCTGGGAATGCGAGCAGACATCAAGATATTTGTGTACAGACGCAAAATTTTCCAGCATTCGAAGGGAAGGAAACAAAATGCAGGATTTTATCAACCATTGCCCATACCTGAGAGGTTGTGGGATGCATTCAACATGGATTTCATATTGGGGTTGCCAAGAACACAAAGGGGTTTTGACTCAATCTTTGTGGTGGTGGATAGATTTTCCAAGATGGCACACTTCATTCCATGACAGAAAACCAGTGACACAACTCACATTGTGAATATGTTTTTCAAAGAAGTAATTCAACTTCATGGATTACCAATGAGTATAGTTTCGGATCAAGACACCAAGTTCATAGGACATTTTTGGAGGACCTTATGGAAGAAGCTAGGAACTAACTTGTCATTTAGTTCAGATTATCATCCTCAAATGGATGGATAGATAGAAGTGGTAAACATAAGTCTGGGAGACTTGCTAAGAAGCCCGGTGACATAACACCACAACCAGTGAGACAACATATTACCACAAGCAGAATTTTCTTATAACGACTGAGTTAACATAAGCACAGGGTAGAGTCCATTTCAGTTTGTCTATGGCATGCATCCAAGAGGAATTTCTAAATTGAGGGATTCAGAATAGATTGCAACTAGGAGAGCTCTTGCAAAAGATTTCATAGAGGTGATGAAGGAACTTCATAGCCGGGTGAAGGATCGATTGAAGAATTCAAGCCAGGAATATAAGAGCAGAGAATATCAGCACAGGAAACAACTTCAATTTGAGGTTGGTTATTTGATTCTAGCACATTTGAGAAAGGAAAGGTTCCCGAGAGGAACATATAATAAGTTGAAGATGAATAAGATTGGACCATGTAAGGTCTTAAAGAAATTTGGGGTGAATGCTTATGAGATTGAATTACCAGATGGGGTCAGAATTTCTCCGATATTCAATATCTCAAATTTGTACCCATATAAAGCTGAGGAAGTAGGGACAAGAAATGAGCAGCTAGTGATCCAATGGACAAAGAAGATGCCAGTTGCAGATAAGCCGCAGATGGAGTGCATATTGGACAAAAGAGTGAGCAAGAAGACCAGGTGAAAGAAATACTTCGAATATTTGGTCAAGTGGAAGGGCCATCCAGTTGAAGATGCTAGCTGGGAGAATGAAACAGAGGTCCAAAGGCATGGACACACCATATGTGAGCTCATGGACAGGAGCTCATGAAAATTTTCAAGCAACGAAGTATGATGCAGGAGCATATCAAGTGAGCCAGCATGGAGGCCAAAGACAGTTGGACAAGTGCCCAACACAAATTTTGAAAATGTATTAAGATATTAATGAATCCATTAAGAAGGAGTGCCTTTGTAAAATGTGAATGGACCTTGAGCGATTTGCTCTCATCCTTAGTATATAGAAGGCATTTATGGTAGTTAATGCAAGTAGGTAGAGATGAATGTGTAGATTTGACAGTTTTAGAGCACAAGAGGGAAACGGGATATGGACAACCTCATTGTGTATTGTAACATTAGATGATTATCATGAGCATACAGAGTAGAGAAGAGAGAGTTGTGTGAAGACACCCATGTACAGAGATTTGAATTAATAGAGAAAGCTTTGATTCAAATTCATGGCGTCCTGTTCGTTCTCTGTGTATGTATATTGAATTCTATGCTCATGGTTATTTTACTCTTTCTACTGTACATTTTCTTTTATGCTATGTATGAATGATTTCTTGTTGAATGTTTGAAATCTGAGAGGAAAGGGGAAAGGAATGAGTTTCAATTGTTTCTCTGTATGAGAAAGAGTTCCTGCAAGGAGTGCAGTTGAATTGTCTGCAAGGAGTGCGTTGATGAAGGGTTCAGAGGTTTGTCTTTGAAATCTCAGATAGGGTAGCTTTTGTTCTCATTCACTAAGAAGTGAAGTTAGTCACAGGAGCCATTCAAGGAATGAATAGGCTGAGTAAAGTCTCAAGGCTGTGAACCTGAGTGAAACATTGAGAGATTGTTGCTGCAGGTGTGCGTAGAGTCGAGGGAGGTCAACACTTGAATTTGTTTGAAGGACTACTTCAAGGAGTGGGAGCAAGGATTTTTTGAAAAGCTTAGAGTTAGAGAAAGATTAGAAGAATTTGGACCTTCGAAGGAGTTGGAGGAAAAGAAGAGACCAGGTACCTTGAAAGTTTGAAGGAAGTCATAACAACGTCGGACAACAGGAGGACGAGTTGTCAAGGAATGAGATGGATGGTCAGAATTTTCTGTGGAGAGTCCATGAAGTCCTGTGAGCCGTCAGATCTCACGAAGGAGTAGGGGAGTGATGGTGAGTATTCCAAAAGGTGCAAGCTCAAGAGAGGAAAAGACATCGATTCAAGTTAGTCAGGGGTCATTGGATCACTCGTGAAATTGCCTATCGGTATTTCATGAGTGGAAGGGTCGAAAACCTGGTATTAAAGTTCATGAAATTGAGAATCACAAAGCCATGAAGGATCCATAGGATTGTGTGGGACCATAGGATCCATCAAGGTGGACAGTTGACACATCATCGACGTAGAATTCAAATGCGTTGACCACTTTAGAGTTTCGTAAGTCGAAGTCTTGAATAGCGAGAAGTCTAGTTGTGGGGCCAGCACCGAGAAACGTGTCAGAGTCTGACATCTTCGGATTTCAAAGAATAGAATATTGAGATTTCTGAGATCATGGGTAGAGTTGTATGTTATCGCAACTCACAAATGCGTGAAAGTCGATAGGTCAGAGTGATATCGGAGTTTTGGAGTTTCGGGATTCGGGGGTCTGAGCGACAAGACACTCAACTGCATGATTCGCGAAATCATGAAGTCCAATCTCCTAACTGCAAAGGGAGGATCCCACGAGGATTTGTTGTGGGTGCAGATTTTCTGAAATGAAAATAGAAGAGCCATTTTCGAGTTCTTCGAGCTAGTGAAAGGAGAAAGATGCTGTGTGCGTGACCTTCAAACCCTTGAATCCCGAAACTCTGAAACTCCAATATCACTCTGACCTGTTATCTTTTGCGCATTCGCGAGTTGCAATAACATACAACTCTACCTGTGAACCCCGAAATCTTGATATTCTATTCTCCAAAATATCGAGATGTCAGACTCCGACACATTTCTCAGTGCTGGCACCACAACTAGACTTCTCGTCGTTCGGGACTTCGACTTATGAAACTTCAAAGTGGTCAACGCAGTTGAATTCTACGTCGATAGTGTGCCACTTGTCCACCTTTCTGGCTCCTATGGTCCCACACAACCTTATCGATCCTTCACGGCTTCACGCTTCTCGATTTTGTGAACTTTAATACCAAGTTTTTTACCCTTCCACTCACAAAATCTCAATAGGCGATTTCATGAGTGATCCAATGACCCCTGACTTACTTGAATCGATGGCTTTGCCTCTCCTGATCTTACACCTTTTGTAATACTCGTGGTAACTCCCCTGCTCCTTCATGAGATATGACGGCTCACGGGACTTCGCAGACTCTCCACAGAGAATTTCGACCGTCTGTCTCATTCCTTGAGAACTCATCCTCCTGTGGTCCGATGTCGCTACGCTTTCCTTCAAGATTTCAAGGTACTTGGTCTCTTCTTTTCCTTCGAATCCTTCGAAGTTCCAAATCCTTCTGATCTTTCTCCAACTCTGCGCACATTGAAGTGTTGAACTCCCTCGACTCCGCGCACACCTACAACAACAGTCTCTCAATGTTTCACTCAGGTTCACAACCCTGAGACTTTACTTGGCCTGCACACTCCTTGCATGGCTCCTATTCCTAACTTCACTTCTAAGTGAATGAGAACAAAAGCTACCCTATCTAAGATTTCAGAGACAAACCTCTGAACCCTTCATCAACGCACTCCTTGCAGACAATTCAACTACACTCCTTGTAGGAACTCTTGCTCAGATGGAAAAACAATTGAAACTAATTCCTTTCCCCTTTCCTCTCAAATTTCAAACATTCAACAAGAAATCATTCATACATAGCATAAAAGAAAATGTATAGTAGAAAGAGTAAAATAACCATGAGCATAGCATTCAATATACATACACAGAGAATGAACACAACACCATGAATTTGAATCAAAGATTTCTCTATTAATTCAAATCTATGTACATGGGTGTCTTAACACAACTCTCTCTTCTCTACTCTATATGCTCATTATAATCATCTAATGTTACAATACACAATGAGGGTGTTTATATCCCATTTCCCTCTTGCACTCTAAGACTGTCAAATCTACACATTCAGTTCTACCTACTTGCATTAAGTACCATAAATGCCTTCTATATACTAAGGACGAGAGCAGATCGCTCAAGGTCCCTTCACATTTTACAAACACTCTCCTTCTTAATGGCTTCATTAATATCTTAAGACATTTTCAAAATTTGTGCTGGGCGCTTGTCCAACTATCTTTGGCCTTCGCGCTAGCTCGCTTGAGATTCTCCTGCATCAAGGTAGTCTTCCCACTTGCTTGGTTTTATTCTTACGTACATGTGGAGATTATATTCTATGATTTGGTTTGTTTGTTCAGTCTTTCCATCCATTTATGGATGATAAATTGTGCTAAAATTCAAATTAGTATTTAGCTTTGCAAACAATTCTTTCCAAGAAGTAGATGCAAATTTTACATCGTTATCTGAAATCACCATTTTAGGAATGCCATGTAGTCTAAAAATTTCTTTCATGAATACTTTAGTGATGTTAATATCTTTAAAAGTAGACCTTATAGGAATAAAGTGTGCAGTCTTACTAAGTTTATCAATTACCACCATAATAGAATCATTATGTTTCTAATTTTTAGGAAAATCTGTAATAAAGTCTAGTGATATACTTTCCCATTTCCATGTTGCTACTGGTAAGGGATGTAATAGGCTAGATGAATGTTGGTGTTCCTCTTTTACCTACTGAAAATATTGACATTTAGCTAAGTATTTTGTTGTTTCTCCCTTCATATTAGGCCAATAGAATAATTTTCTAAGTGTTTTTATCATTTTCTGGTATCCTGGATGGCCAGAATATGGTTTCTTATTCACTTCATCCAAAACTGTTATCTTTAACTCTATCGAATCTGGTATATATATCCTATTTTTGAATCATAGTAGACCATTTTTATCAATACTCAGATCTGTTTTGTCTGAATTTTCTGTAGTGTTTTTTTAATTCTGCCACTATCTTAGTTTAATTTTCGTCGTTATTACCTGCAGTCTTTATCCTTTTTTCAATATCACTTTCTTCCTTGCTAATGTTGATTTCAAACAAGCCATGAAATCTTCTTCTCAAAGAATCAACTACTTTATTTTCCTTTCCCTTGATATGTCTTACCTCAAAGTCAAATTCTGGCCATTAATGGAGGTAGATGAGAAATGTGGGCCAACTTTGTATCTTTGTTGAACCCAAATGCGCCAAGTCACCTCTATCACATGGCCACGCTTCACTTGTACCTTCATCATTCATGTTGCGAGGGGTTTGTGCTTTAGGGTTACAGAAGTTGTTCGATTGTCATTTTGTTGAAGCAATTTCAGAGTTGGGGCTCTGCATTTCTCTTTGTTTTCTTGGTGTGGGGAGTATCGCAACTTCGAGTGCCTTCCAGGACTATATATACCACTAGTAAGTGGCCTTTATATTCATTATATGTTCTACTCAATTTCTCTGGAAGGTTGTCAACCTTATGTTCTTTATATTCTTTCTGAGGAATTTACACATGTATCATTTTCAGGTCTTTTTTTCTTAGGGTTAGTCGTGTCCTTCATCCTATAATTTCCTTATGTGCTAACACCAATGTGAGTATCTTTGAGACTTCACCAGACTATGGCTCAGATGTCCATCTAAGTTACAGATTCACATTATGTCTCCATACTATACTTAAGCATGATAAGGTAATTTCATGGGGCCAGTTTTCAAATAACATTTGCTATCCCGGTTAGACACCTGTAGTGAGTTTTCTGCTCGAGCCCTCTATTTCCTATCTTCCCGGGGAAATTTTAGGCCTATAAAATTGTTATCAGAATGTTTCCAAAAGTTAAATTTGGTATAACCATAGACAAATAATCTCTGTATCTTGCATTGTAAGTTTAAAGGAAAAATTGGGTCGTCCATTTTTCTGCTAAAACGAGTCTAGTGAAATCGGCACAGTGTTGACCCTGTGTTTCCTTTATTTAGATCAATATTCTCCAATGGTAAATCGAAATATTTTGGGAATGTT
>JZKD02S1847287.1:44888-63326 GCA_000966675.3 Picea glauca
TATATATATATATATATATATATATATAACCGTGTGTTAAATGATTGGCGCGGGGTTTGAAACCAAGACCCGTGGTTTCATATAACCGTGTGTTAAATGTTGGCGCAGGTTTGAATCCACATGTAGTTGTACGGTTATGACGGGTATAACCACCATTTGCCAACGCGCGAGGTCACATGGCCATATGCCCAGATGCCGAGGCAGTTAGGGGCTGGAGGTGCCTTAACCATCCTACAGTTTGCATTGTTGGCTCGGTTGCACCTGGTGCTGGGTTTTTATGCTTAAAAGAGCATTTGAGCCAGGTTTGTTCAAGGAGGGTGCGTTTTGGCGAACCAGTTCCAGCAAAGTTGAAGGAGGAAAATGGAGGAGGCCTAACTTCTTCATCTTTTGGCCAATTGAGGTGTCGTAAAAGCCCAGCTAGGGGTTTTTGGATGTTCTAGATCGATTGGTGCTATTTTCAAGGCCATTTGAAGACTTATTTTGCAAATTTTTCACCATTGAAGTTTCAGGAAGCTCCAGGGAGTTTGAAGCCCTCATTGATCAAGGACGGTTTGGTGAGCCTATGTTTGTTTTCTGTGATTGAATAATCATTTTTGGCTAATTGATATGTTATGAACACATTGGGACAGGTTTCAGAGGCTGTTGAGGACTTTTAAAGGTGTTTTTTCCAAAGAGAAGCTCGGGGAAGCTTATGGCCACATGTAGAAGAGGTCATGCCCGGATGAGCCATGATCCGTTTTCAGAGTTCTATTAGTCATTTTTGGGGTTTTTATGTGTTTTGATCTCAATGGTGCAGTCTTTTTTTCCATTAGAGTTGAGAAGCAGCTTGTAAAATAACTTTTGAATAATTAATCCCAGAGAGCCAAGTCCATTGATGGAGGCTCAAGGAGATGTAGCCCGGAGGGGGGTGAACTCCTTTATCATGTTGTTCTTGTTGTGAGTTTGATGGTTTATTTGCTGCAAGTTGTGTTGCTATGTATTTATTTGAAGTACATATTTAACCATCTAAAAGAGCAATTCCTCACACATAATCATTTACAAGAAGATTCATAAACTTGGCACATAAAATTATCTTGCATATTTTTAACACATGAAGCAAGGTCCTGTAAAGTTTATTTTTATGAAGTAGAGGGTGCTTGCATAGCATAACAAGTCAGCCTTCTATTTTCAGATCATTGAAAACCTGCAGTTCAACAATAAGATTCCTCATTGTTTCCAACATTTCTATGGGTAAGCTTCTGTCGTTGTTCTGTCTTGGATATCCAGGAGTTCTCTGCTCCGGATTTCCCTCCATCCTGATTTCTGCATCATCCTGAGTTGCCATAATTATCACAAAATAGATAGGGATTTCTGTTTGTAACAACAAGGTTGATTAGTTTTGCATAAATCACAATATGTACTTAAGCGACTAATGTGGCCCTGTTCACGTCCAGTGTTGTAACTTTGGCTTTGATACCATGTGTAATGAACCTCAAAATACCATACAATTTTATTTTATTTTTTACATATTTTGCTTGGCAGGAAGGAATCCATTAGCGATAAGAATTCTACTAATGCAACTCTGATATAGAACTTTACCATAGAATTTTCATTAGTTATTTTTCTTTTTCTTTTTACTATACAACTCATTAAAAATCCTCCTTACCACATGCTATTCAAAGTATGTTATCATGTCTTACCTTAAGTGAGAAAGTTGTAAAGGAAAACCCCAAGGCTTTAGCAAAAGAACTAAAACCTTTAGGCGTAGGGTATAAATGATTAAATTAACTTTACATAAACCATACTATACTCACCGTGTTTGGAATAAGGTTTCAATACCATACTCGCGCCCAAGTGTGCTCAAAATTTTCCTCCTAGGGAAATCTCTTTGGTTCCTACCAACTTGGTCAAGGGTCAGGTAAGGACCGATGACTGTCACAAGCCTCCAGGCTCTAGTCATTTAAAGGCTCTTAACTCGAAACTAGTTGAATTGAAATCTTGATGTCGTGGACCTATGACAATGAGGATCCAACCACTACCTAAGACCTGTCGCAGGGGTATGGAAGTGACCTTCATTAAGTGGGGAAAGAAAATCCCTATCAGGGTATTAAAAGCTCTTCATCCATCATTAAGGAAGTCTACTATAAATGTAGAAACCTTAACGAATCTTACTTATCCTTCATATGCCAACTATAAATGTTTGATGATATTTTTGTAAAAATATTCAAATTTCTAAGGATTTATATAGTTTTTATAAAATTTTGGTGATTTTTAAGGTAAAATAATTTTATCCTATAGAATTTGGGTGAATCATTTTTAATCTAGTGAATCTCGTTTTTGGAAAAACCATGGAAAATTAGTCCATGAGCGAAATTTAGCCCCTAAAATCATCCATGCTACTGGTCATACTGAAATTGCTTGGCTCTATACTCGAAGTGTCTCGCCGAGCCTATCCTGGTCATGTGGCTCGCCCGTCCTTCTCACTAACCACAATTAATTTGAGGCAACAAGGCATCATTTACGTTTGGAGAGGGTTCAAAGTTTGTCATTCCGAGTTCTTTATTTTTTGTGAATAGGTTCTGTGTGTCGAGGAGGTTTAGAGGTGAATATTGTGCCCTGGTCGTTGCCTCCATCCGGTTTCATACAACATGCCTTACATTACGGGTAAGTTCTTCTCTAACTTCAAACATTAAAACCCTGGTTATTTCAAATAGGAAGACTATGATAAATTGACCATGTCAAGCTATCGTTCTGTGTTCTCCCTTATTTTCTTCTTGTGGAATTCTTCTTTTGTCAAACTTCCTTACACTACATTCTGAGCCATCCTTAACCCTGCTACAATGGCCTTTTCCTTGAGGTTGTCGACGATTCCCTTCTATTTATAGAGACAGATAGTTAGCCCTACCTATCCAGGTTCGAGATATAGGGTTTTGTAACTCTTTGTCGTGAACCAAAATTCATATCTGAGTATTCGTGAATCAGAGAGTAGTGCTTATTCAGGGGTTTGATTATCAAAATCTTGACTGGAGTAATCTCTGCGTTTAATTTACTGACCTAAGCGAATTCAGTGCAAAGGGGTTTTGGGTAGTCTGGTCTCACAGTTAGTTACTTCTATTTTGAAAGGTGGATTAGGTTCTGTTACGCCTAGAAGTACACCCTCTTATTGTTCGCCTACACAATGAAATTTCGATCTGGTCGATTATTGTACTTCCATTATTAAAGAATATTGTGTGAATAATTATATTTTTACTTCATCTATATCATTCATTTATTTTTAAGAGTTGAAACATATCATTAATGATGGGCCCTATTTTGATGCGAGGGTACCCATCAATGTGTATTGTGTCATTCACCCACGACCCTGTACGACTATCCAGATGGAAACGTCAAGGAAATAATCTTGTGCCACGAGTTCAGAAGTTAAGTAAGCGTTGGTATGATGTATTTATAGAAATTTGCACTTAATTCGTATTCTTCTTACACTGTCTTCTTATAAGAGTTTTTTACTAATCATTGTGTATGATTGTTTCCTCTAGGTTCCATGTATCTGAAGGTCCTTGCTGCTCACCTGCCTACTCGGTGTAAAAAGGTATACGAGTTCCCTTTCATAACCCTTTAGGAGAGTTAGAACCATCCATGTTGCAATTGATATGTAGTCAATAGTTTCGTTTCCCTCAGTGTCTCCTATTGCCTTGGGAAAGGGAAAGTGTTTCCAATGTAACTTAAACCTTCGGGCTACCATTTTTATAATACAATAAATTATGTACAGGTCTTTGTTCGTTCTATTGTTCAAAGTAAATGACTGTTATAATCATTCACCATGCGGATCTCCCTACCCCGAAATCTAATTACCAGGACTATCTTGTTCGGAATGTTGGTATGAATTGTAATAGATTATATTGTTTGTTTCTTTCAGCCTTTCCTATGTTTAATGTCAAAAATAACCTACTTGTAAATAAAAGACGATATTCATCTGGAATCAACACGAATAAGCATAATGATTTGGATTATATTATGATTCTTTCTTTATTCTAGAACACTATATGTGATATCCCCAAAAATAAAATAATTTTGAAATTTAAATTTGCTGGAAATTTATTTCCGCTTTTAGTAAATTCGAATTTGGAATTTGTCTTTCCATTTATGGCAATTCTGACTTTCAAGTTTGATATTTGTAATTAATTATTATGACTGTTGGACAGAGTTCTGATTGGACTCAACTAACTATTTGACTATGACACTTGTATATAAAAAAAAAATATTTATATTAATTGTAGGAGGACAAATGGAACATCCATGTTAAAATCTATTGACCATGACTCCATGAGTGGGGAACAAGTTGGAACTACCTCTGGGATGATTATTACAAGTGGAAAATCAGATATTTGGCCATTGGCAGCCCCTGAAAATCAGGGATTTAGAAAGCTGGAAAAATCCCCCCCCCCCCCCAAGGGAGGGAAAAAGACCTGGGAAAAATTGATAAATAGCATATGCGAGGAGGCAGGATGTTGCCGAGTATGTTGGGGAAAAGATTTTTGAGCTCTCTTGCTGTTATGAACACTACGGATTGAATGTGAGGCAAGAGGAGTCTTCTGAAACGAATTTTCCTTGTTGTTATCAGCACTGCTGAGTAAGTGTGAGGCAAGAGGATAACTACTGAAATTGAGGGACATTGTTGAGGAGGAGTTCCGAGTTAGCCCTCATGGACTCATGGTCAGGCTAGGGGGTGAATTGGGAAAGTAATTTGGCTGCCCTATTCTACGGTTGGGAGGAACATGGATGTTCCCTTTGTCTTCTCATGATCTAGTTCAGATATGTTGCTCTACTCCTTTTCTGTTTGAATGATTTTATATCTGATGCAATGTATTTGTTAAATTGGAACTGAAATGATTTCCATTTTCTGTTCAAATGATTTGATATATGATGTCATGTATTTATTAAATCTAAACGAATGATAGAATTGGCCTTTTATTTGTTATGATAGTTGAAAGGATTTATGCAAGGTTAAACTCTGGAAGAAATCTCCTCTAAATTAGATTCACTGTTATTTTTCTTTCTTTATTCGTTGTTTGAGTGAAATCAATGCTGAGATTGGCATATTGAGAGTGAAGGTTATGCTGTAATTTCATTAATCTAACTATATGAATAATGTCGGGAACAACATTCTGAGTGTTGTAAACTATGCCACTCTTTCCTTTCCATTAAATAGACTGTGTAGAGACAGATATGTAGCCGAGGTAGGAAGACCAACTATTATACCAGTTTTCCATTATAGTTCATTAACCTAACCCATATAAAGGTATCTCAAACAAGAGAATATAGAAATAGAAAATCATACTATAATTTGCAATGACAGATCTATTATATGAACTACTTTAACAGTAAAGGAACCAGATGCACCCTTTCTTATTACAGAAATTTACTTTGCCCAAGGCTTTACCAATTCGGCTATTCATATTTAGACTTTCCTGTTTTAATAACGATGCACAAACAAAAAAATAAAAAAAATAAGAAGTGTCGAATCGCGAAATGCAAAAGGAATGTGGGCCCAACATTTCGGGATTTCGGGGTTTTCGAACACCTGATGCATAAACAAAAATGAGACAAGAAGTGCCAAATCGCGAAATGAAAAAGGGATGTGGGCCCAACATTTCGGGATTTCGGGGTTTTCGAACACCTGATGCATAAACAAAAATGAAACAAGAAGTGCCGAATTGCGGAATGTGAAAGGGATGTGGGGCCAACATTTCAAGATTTTGGGGTTAGTAAATCAAAGGAACTCTGTGCATATGTAATAAGCAAATCTCGAATGCCGAAATATCAACTTTTTATTTTATCTTCTTTTAAAATATGCTCAGTCTTTGTTTGAATGATTCGTGTATCTGATTTTATGTGTCTAATTGTGCTTAGTTGAAATAATTTCCATGGAAGACATCTATTCATTGTAAGAATGTTATGTCCAAAGACTAAATTTTGGGAATGGTTCCTCCTGAAACAAAATGCTAGACAAAACTATCTACATATGAACTTGAAAGAACAGATCCACCTATAGGAGCATATTTAAATCTGAAATCAAAATTCTAGGTAGGATTGTCTATGTATAAATGAGCTTGAAAGGTACCGATCTATTTATAGGCATATGTGTACTTCTGTAATTGAAGTTCTAGCAGATCTAGATTTGAATAATTGAATTGGAGGAATCCTATACATATAATACTTCGGGGTTTTGGGGTTCCATGTTTCGAGGTTTTGCGATTCAGGATTTCGCGACTCCGGTGGCAACGATACTAGGCCCTTCAAACTCTTGGGTCCCGAAATGCCGAGAAGGGATTAATAGGTTTTGGCTCCTCCTTTAGCCCCCATCCATATGATCATGCCCGATGACCTGGGGCTAACTCCAAAAAGCACATCGGGGTTTCATGTACCGGGATTTCACGACTTACAAAAATGAGGGCTCTTGCCTTCGGGTTTTTCGAGTGCCGAAATGACGAAACCTATTCACGCTAAATTGATTCGGGGTTTCATGTACCGATATTTCATGACTTGCAAAAATGAGGAGTCTTGACCTTTGGTTTCCCGGGTGCCAAAATGCTGACTGGAAGCCACGTGTTCCTCCGATGGACGGTTGCGACCTTTAGCCACAATCAACAGTTTTGATCTTTTCGGGATGATCAACGGTCATGATCAAATCCTGGCTTTCTCCTTTTCAGAATTTTGGGAGAGTCTTCACTCCCCTTCATGCACCAGGTTTAAACCTCGCGCATCTTTTCTGTATCCGAAAACTCTCACAGTTTCGACACTTCTCCCTGAAGTGTCTCCACCATTCATTTCAGTTGTTCTCCTGTGCGTCCTCCCAGAGGTTAAACTCTATGCGCCCAGATCCTTTCTCCAACTTATCTAACGACAGTTGTGCTCCCACCTGAGCTTTATCTCTCTGATCTCTCAAAGGTTCCTTTGACCTAAGCTTAGATACTGCCTAAATACATATAAGCATGTTAGAGTAGTATAATAATTAAGGGAAGTACTAGAATTATGGAAGAATTTATGCATATAATCTTTTCTGTTCGAAATAAACTTGATTGGCGTAATAATGTCATTATGGACATAAATGAATCTTACCTTCTCTTAAATTCTAAGCTTAATTGAAATTGAATTATGTCATAGAATTTATTTTTTTATGGTGAATTTGAGGTACATTACATATGGTATCAGAGCAAAAGTTACAACACTGGGCCTGAACAGGGCCACATTAATTTCTTAGTATATATTCTAACTTATGAAAAAACTAATAAATCTTGTGGTTACAAATAGAAAGCCTTTATGTTTTGTGTTGATTATTGCAGCCCAAGAAGGTGCAGAAATCATGATGGAAGAAAATCTGCAGCAAGGACCTCCTGGAGATCCAAGACAGAACAGTGATGGAAGCTCACTCACGGAGGTGTTGGAAACGATGAGGAATCTTATTGTTGAACTACAAGTTTTCAAGGCCGACAATGAAAAATTGAAGAAAGAACAACATGAACAACAAGAGATAAATGAAGTCCTGCTACATAGTATAGTAACCAAGAAAAGCCCAAATTATGATAAACATGATGAGGAGGTCAGCAAAAGGGCCTCCAAAAATTATGGTGCAAAAACAGAAAAAGAAGAGAGTTCGTCTGAAGGGACACCTTCCATTGAAGACAAAACCATACCAGACAAAAAAAGAAAACAAACAAACCACCTTGAAGGAGAATTTAAAAAGATTAAACCAGCTACCTTTGATGGAGAATCTAGGACAAGAGAAGAAGTTGAAGCGTGGTTGTTGGACATCAAAAAATACTTCCATATCTACAACTATTCCAGCAACATGAAGGTCAGAATGGCCATCTAAAATCTGAAGGGGAAGGCCAGCATTTGGTGGAAGGACCTGAAATTGGCCAAGGGCCTAAAGGAGAAACAGTTGGAATGGTCCGACTTTAAGAAGTATTTCAAGAAACAATACCTTTCTGAAATCTATTATGAAAGGAAGATGAAAGAATTTTACGAGTTATGACTCAGACAGATGACAATGGAGGACTTAATAAATAAATTTCTGGAACTACTAAGGTTCGTAACATACATTCGGGAGGATAAGGTAAAAATCCAGTGATTCTTAAGTTGTTTACCACAGATCTACTAGGACAGAATTGAGTTTTACAACCCCAAATCCTTGAATGAGGTATTCAGGAAAGCACAAATGTGGTATGACTAGTATAAACAGTGGGAAGAGTTTCCCAAGACCTGGAAGGATAAGAAGCAAGATCGAATGAACCAGCGGAAGAAGGGATACTACCCAGCTCCTTATCGAGTTGTAGAAAAAATTTTACCAAGGAAGGATTTTCACTACAATCATCCGAATATGCAAGGTAGCGGTAAACCGGTAAACCTGGGAACGAAGAAGTTTGGGGACAACTCCCACGATCCATTAAAGTGTTGGGAGTGTGGATAACCTCATCTAAGGAGGAACTGTCCACGTTTAATTGCAGCCAACATAACTGATGTTCAAAATTTGTAGGAAGCCTCGACAGTGGGAGATGTGGGCAGAAGTCTGCATCGGATAAATGCAACCATAGATGGTCGACAAGCTGACCACTAGTCCTTAGTGGTAGAAATCAAAGGTAAAATCAATGGCACTCGAATTTCTGTTTTAATTGACCCTGGAGCTACGTTAAGTTATATTACTCCCGATGTAGTAGAGTCGAATAAACTTAAGAAACTGAAACACACAAAGTCATGGCTTGTACAACTAGCAACAAGTACTAAAAGAAAAGTAGTTGACTTGATTTCTAATCTTGAGTGCAGCTTAGATGGTCAAATATAAGGACCAATCTGAACATCCTACCACTAGGATCTTATGATATGATTATCGGGATGGATTGGTTGGAACAACACAAAGAAGTACTAGACTGTTATACAAAGATACTTAGCTATAAAGACAATTTTGGCACTGTTAGAACAACCCAAGGCAGACCAAAACCTGTATTAGTCAGACAAGTTTCAACGATGCAACTCAAGAAATGTATTAGAAAGGGATGTCAAGTTTATGCCATCCAAGTAACGAATCTATTAGAAAAATAAGATAAGCCCAAGTTAGAAGACTTTACTGTCCTACGTGAATTCAAAGACATGTTTGTGGATGAGATACCAGAATTACCTCCTAGAAGGGAAATAGATTTTTCCATAGACTTACTACTTGGATAAGCCCCTATCTCAAAAGCACCCTACCGAATGAGTCTACCAGAACTGACACAATTAAAAATACAATTAGAGGAATTGTTGGACAAAGAGTATATTAGACTGATTGTATCGCCATGGGAAGCACCAGTCCTCTTTGTGAAAAAGAAAGATGGTATTCTAAGACTATGTATCGATTATAGAAAACTGAACAAATGACCATTAAGAAAAAATACCTCTTACCAAGGATAAATGATCTATTCGATCAAGTTGGTGGGGCCAAGATCTTTTCAAAATTGGATTTATGATTCGGTTATCATTAAGTTAGGATAAAGGATGAGGACATAAACAAAACATATTTTCGAACAAGATATGGACAATATGAGTTTGTAGTCATACCTTTCGGACTCACTAACGCACCAGCCGCATTTATGTGCTTGATGAACAACATTTTCATTCAGTACTTAGACAAGTTCGTAGTAGTATTTATCGATGATATTCTGGTCTATTCAAAGACGGAAAAAGAACATGATGAACACTTAAGGATAGTTCTGCAAACGTTGAGGAAACACAAACTGTACGCCAAATTTGACAAGTGTGACTTTTATCAAAAAAAGATACAATATTTAGGACATGTCATTTCCTTAGAAGGTATTGACGTAGACCCGAAAAAGATAAAATCCATTATGGAATGGCCAGTACCTAAGGATGTGGCAGATATCTGGTCATTCATGGGAATCACCGGATATTATCGTAGATTTATAGAAGGGTTTTCCAATATAGCTTACCCTATCACGTCATTACAAAAGAAAGGGACTAAGTTTAACTGGTCGCAAAAGTGTCAAGATCGTTTTAACAAGCTGAAAGAATTATTGACATCGGCAGAACCAGATAAAGACTTCACAGTATGCATTGATGAAAGTAAAGAGGGACTAGGTGGTGTTCTAACTCAAGAAGGTCACGTGATTTGTTACGAGTCCTAGAAATTAAAGGAACATGAGTGAAATTATGTCACTCGTGACTTAGAATTGGCAGCAGTAATACATGCCTTAAAAATGTGGCGACACTACATAATGGGAAGGAAATTTCTACTATTAACGGATAATAGTTGTGTGAAATATCTTTTTAATAAACCAGACCTTAAGGCAAGACAAGAAAGGTGGCTAGCCTTCCTGAGAGAATTCGACTTCGAGGTCAGACATATCACTGGCAAAGAAAATAAAGTAGCAGATGCTTTAAGCAGAAGAGTCGATGGGTTATTTAAGGTAAATATTAGCAGGGCAGAAAGTGATTTGGAACAAACGGTAAGGACGATCGGTATTAGCAATGGAAATTACACTAAGATGATGGTAGAATTACGAAACAATACCGTAGACTTAGATAAACCAGATCTAAGTATCGACAAGAAGGGACTCTTATGATTTAAAAACATACTTTACATACCAGATTCAACAGAGTTAAAATTAACAGTTTTGGACGAAGTGCATAAGAAACCGTATTTTGGTCATCTAGGTTACCAAAAAACGATATCAACACTTAGAAAACTATTTAACTGGCCTAATATGAAAGGCGAAACAGTAGAATACTTGGCTAGGTGCGAGGATTGTCAACAGGTTAAGGCCGAACACCAGCATCTAGCCGGCCTATTACAGCCATTACCAGTACCAGAATGGAAATGGAAGACCATATCGCTGGAATTTATAATAGGTTTTCCAAAAACTTAGAAACAGTATGATTCTATCATGGTTGTAATCGATAAACTCAGATAGAGACGTAAAATTCACATGTGCTTTTTTGGAAGGAATTGTTTACAGGGATAAATACTAATTCGAATTTCATTACGAGTTATCATCCACAAACAGATGGACAGACCGAAAGGACAAACCAAATCATAGAGGATATGCGCCGCATGTATGTAAGAACAAAGTCGAACAAGTGGGAAGACTACCTACACTCGGTAGAATTTTCATATAACAATGGGTACCAAACTTCGGCTAAGTTGAGCCCTTTCGAAATATTGTATGGTAGAAAGTGTACAAATCCAATTAGCTGGGATAACCCGGCTGACCGACTCATGGTTGGACCAGAGATGCTCCAAGAAATGGAGAACATCGTAAGGAAGGTACACCAGAACTTGAAAGAAGCAAAGGACAGACAGAAGAGCTATGCAGATCAAAAAACAAGACACTTGGAATTTCAAGTAGGAGACCATGTTTACTTGAAAGTCAAAGCCCGAAAAAGCTTGTTGAAGTTAGGGAACTATGCCAAACTGGCACCTAGGTTTTGTGGGCACTTCGAGATACTAGCTCGAATTGGACCTGTAGCATATCAACTTGCACTTCCAGCTAATCTAAGAATTCATAATGTATTTCATGTGTCTTTGTTGAAAAAGTATATTCATGATCCTACTCATATGATTGATTGGAACTTGGTGCAGGTGGAACCCGAAGGCCATTTCTAGGTGGAACCCCTGCGCATTCTAGACCAGAGAGACATAGCTCTTCGGAACAGAGCCATCGCTCAGGTAAAGGTGCAATGGAAGCACTTTAGTCCTGAGGAGGCCACTTGGGACTTGGAGGGATATTTGCGGAAATCTAATCCAATCCTGTTCCAGGAAAGGAACGAACACTGAGGATAGTGTTTTACTGAAGGGGGAAAGGATGTGATATCCCCAAAAATAAAATAAATTTGAAATTTAAATTTGCTGGAAATTTATTTTCGCTTTTAGTAAATTCGAATTTGGAATTTTTTTTGCCATTTATGGTAATTCTGAATTTTGAGTTTGATATTTGTAATTAATTATTATGACTGTTGGGTAGAGTTCTGATTGGTCTCAACTAACTATTTGACTATGACACTTGTATATAAAAAAAAGAATATTTATATTAATTGCAGGAGGAAAAATGGAACAACCATGTTAAAATCAGCTGACCATGACTCCATGAGTGGGGAACAAGTTGGAACTACCTCTGGGATGATTATTACAAGTGGCAAATAAGAGATTTGACCATTGGCAGCCCCTGAAAATTAGGGATTTAGAAAGCTCCGAAAATCCCCCACCAAGGGAGGGAAAAAGACCTGGGAAAAATTGATAAATAACATATGCGAGGAGGCAGGATGCTGCCAAGTATGCTAGGGAAAATATTTTTTATCTCTCTTGCTGTTATGAACACTACGGATTGAGTGTGAGGCAAGAGGAGTCTGCTAAAATGGATTTTCCTTGTTGTTATCAACACTACTGAGTAAGTGTGAGGCAAGAGGATAACTGCTAAAATTGAAGGACATTCTTGAAGAGGAGTTCTGAGTTAGCCCTCATGGACTCATGGTTAGGCTAGGAGGTGAACTGGGCAAGTGATTTGGCTGCCCTGTTCTACGGTTGGGAGGAGGCGAGGGGTTATTTTTGAGTTATTTGTGTTTGATCATGATATAGTGTGGTATGAGCCATAAATACAAGATTATTCTAAAGTTGCAAGTGCTACAATTTATGACTTGCAATACATGAATTTGGACTTCTACAAATCTATGTGCGAGGGTAAGAAATCATGTGCATCTAGTATCTTGCTTTCAACCAGTTTGTTGCCATATTAATTTATGTATTTTTAGACAAGTCCAACTAGTTTCTCTGGTTGTTGTTTGATATGTGTGCCTCATGCATATTGCAATTACCTTTGTTCTATAACTGACTGGAATGGTGGGTTGGAAATTGTTTTAGGTGTGTTGTATAAATCCGAAAGAGAAATGGGAGTTGATTACTATTTTTTTTTTCAGAAGCAAGTTCCTTTGATTAAAAAGTAAAGCATTAGTATAGGAGACAATGTTTTTCTTGCACACCAGAAGTAACTGCACTAAGCATTAGGTGTGAAAGGAAAAAAACCTAATGCATAGTGCAGTTACTTCTGGTCTATTACTAGCTGGAATGGTGGAGTGGAATAATTTTTTTGGTGTGTTTTATATGCAAAATAGAAATGAGGGTTGATTGTTGTTTTGTCTTTTTTGGAGGCAATTTAAGTTGCTCAGGGGTTATTACAGAAGTGTGTAGGCTGAAAAAAATCAAAGTTTAATAGAAAAAAGGCGTGTTGGTTTGAAGTTTTGTTGTTCACTTTGTATTTGGGTTACGAAATGTGTTTATCCTCCTTGTGTTCTGTTATAGTTCATGTGACATCCAAAAAAAATAAAGTATTTTTGAAATTTAAATTTGTTGGAAATTTATTCTTTTTTTAGTAAATTCGAATTTGAATTTTTTTTTCCATTTATGGCAATTCTGAATTTTGAATTTGATAATTGATATTAATTATTATGACTATTGGGTAGAGACGTAATTTGACCCAACTAACTATTTGACTATGACACTTGTATGAAAACAAAATATTTTATATTGATTGCAGGAGGACAAATGTATTAGCCATGTTAAATTTAGCTGACCATGACTCCATGAGTG
This sequence comes from Picea glauca, assembly GCA_000966675.3. NCBI lineage: Eukaryota > Viridiplantae > Streptophyta > Pinopsida > Pinales > Pinaceae > Picea > Picea glauca. Next base: position 58,501 of record JZKD02S1847287.1, read on the forward strand.
AGGAGCATGTTGGAACTACCTCTAAGTTGATTGTTACAAGTGGCAAATTAGTTATTTGGCCATAAGTAGCCCCCGAAAATCAGGGATTTAGAAAGCTGCAAAAATTCCCAAGGGAGGGAAAAAGACCTAGGCAAATTGATAAATAGCATTTGTGAGGAGGCAGGACACTGCCAAGTATGCTGAGAAAGAGACTATTGATTTTTACTTGTTGTTATGAACACTATTGAGTGAGTGTGAGGCAAGAGGAGTATACTGGAATTGATGGACATTGCTGAGGAGGAGTCTCAAAGTTCACTCTCATGGATTCATGGTCAGTTTAGGGGGTGAATCGGGCAAGTGATTTTGGCTGCCCTATTCTATGGTTGGGAGGAACGTGGTTGTTCCCATTGTCTTTCCACGAATTGGTTTAGATATGTTAAATTCCTCCTTCCGTGTTTGAATGATTTTGGGTATTTGATATTATGCATCTGTTGGTGTTAAGTTGAAATAATTTCCATGGATAATATATGTTCGATTGTATGAAGTTTACAGTCAAAAGTTAAAATTCTAGGCAGAATTACCTATGTACACCTGAACTTGAAAGAATAGATCTATCTACAGGGGTACGTTTATTTCTGTAACTAAAATATTCGGAAGATCTATCCATAAATAATTGGAGTTGAGCAAGTCTGTATCTATGTTACATATCAACTTATATATATATGATTACAGTTTATTATCTGTTGTAGGAACGACTGTACTGTATGGTTTTTGTATGTTATATATTGGATAATCATCTATTCTATTAAAGAATATACTTATATTACTACTATATTGGTGACCCGTTGTCATCACAGGTTCCACGTACAAGTGTACGGGTTTATAAAAACATATATTGTATGTAGTAGTAATAGAATTGAATTTGGACAGTGAACGATATTACAAAACTACTGTGTTTTAGTCGTGCCTAGGATAGATCTATTTTGCTTGAAGCATTAAATTCATCATGCGATTTCCAAAACTTCAAGTCCTGGAAAATCTTATACCTATCATGAGATCATCATGAATCATATGACTTTAAGGGTCATTTCTGTAGTGAATTTTCAAACCTGTGTAAACATTTGTAGAAAACTGGAAAGAATTTCAAAAGTATTATATCCATTTTAACTGTACAGATTTAAAGGCCCATTGATTTAATAAGGGGTTTACGAAGTATCAAATAAAATTATGACTGCAGTTATGAATATACATATGTAAATGCTCATTCAGTAATCATTATAACTGATGGCATAGAAGTATTAGCATACAATTGTAAAGGAATATGCCAGAATAAAAAAATAGAGACATAATTCACGTTACACTGATAAATCTTAGACTCTTCTTAATACCTAAGGCTGAAATTTTGGCTGCATTGACTTGACAAGAAAAAAATTAACTCAGACATTCATACGTTTGAAAAACAAGGTATTTAGTTCCAGGAAAAATAATTGGAGCACACTCGGATTGAACACAAAAGAAAGACAGGTCTAAACTATTATAGATCCAGGATAAAACATTACAAGAGAAAACACAAGTGTTTTTATTTACCAACACGCTTATAGGTATCCCGAGGACCTACGATGCCAAAAATGAATTGAAGTACGGCTACAAGAGATGGAAATAAAATAACCTTTCACAATTCATTTCATTTCAGAAATTTCGAGAAAATAGTCCCAGTATAGGGAAGAAATCAGCCATACTTTTCCTTCGAATAATTCTTAATACAAGTCATAGTAAGAAATTGATTTAATCTTTGGGTAATTATACAAAATTTAGAGTTGACTCTCGGAACTCAACTGTGAGAAGGAGTAATGAAGTTAAAAGCTAACACACAACGAACCAATTACATAAATGGTTCCTTAGTTGAATTCTTCTACCATTAATGGTCGAAACCCCTGCACAGAGCTGCGAGGAACAACCTTAAGTTTTGTTCAACAGAAATACAAAAAAAAAAAAAAAGAAACGAGTAACATTAGGAAAGAGTTCGCCAAAGTAATACTTAACTTAAGTGGAGTGATATGATATCCTTCTCCATCACCAGGAGCCACGTAATTCTCCAGACCTGGAAGGAGAAGAGGAGTCCTAGACTTCTTGATGGGTACCCTTGCAAAACCAAAGGGACACATCATTAGTGTTAAGAATCAATGAATGACCAAAACAAGAACAGAACAAAGAACCAATACACGAATACTGGAACATGACCAAATTGCATAATAAGCATAAACTCAAGAACCATCTTATAAAAATATAAAGAAATAGTAGAACAAAACCAATGATCTATCTAACACTCTACAAATAAGTTTTTAAGGAAATGCAGGGTCAACACGATGCCAAAACCCTAAACGTGCATGCCTTGTAAGATGCTCGAAAAGAGTAATGGGGGCACACAGAACATAACCCGAACATCTTTAACTTCAATCATAGTATAATCCATGCTTAAGGGTTTGGCCAACTACTATTTCTTTCTGGGAGACTCTCAAATAAGGAAAAACCACAGTCTTACAAATTATCGAAGAGTATTAGGAGAACAGTGATAGATGAACCCCTTTTCTTTTCACAACCTGGATATAAATAACTTTCCAAAGGGATTCCAGAATCATGGAAAAGATAGGTTTAGCATACAGGCATGTATAAGACCCTAACCCATTTAAACATACGATTTATTTTTCAACAAAGCATAACCTGGAATAGTAACAAAAAGAATGACGAGTACAGGGGGAGAGAAAGAAGGGCCTACGGGCAATAAACAAGATAATACTAGAACAATAAGCTGAAAAAGGACAAAAGAAATCCTACAGTAAAATTATTATTTTAGGATAGATACTTACCGAATAGGAGAAATATGGGAGATGCTCGAAGCCACCATGCCCTGTGCATAGTAAATTCAAGAAACAGAGTAAAACGTAGGATTCAGCTTAGAGTAGATTGACACAAAGATGAAAATGAATCATGGTTGCTACCCTAAAACACGAGCCCCGCGCATATTGAATATGGTGGGTATGACGAGGAAATGCACCATGTGACAGTAGTGAAGTGGAGTGTTTGGGTTGGATGAGGGTACAGGATGACTCTCGTTGCCCCTCCACCTCCATTAATGGTTGGACAAAAAATTAAATTCAACTGACAATGCATCTAGTCACATTTAATAAATTAAGGGGACAAGTAAGGATCTCCTCAAAACCCTTTTACTACTAGTTCAGTTAGCGCCGGTGGTTGGAGTTAGTTAAGCCTGGAAAGGATTAATCAACTGCCACCTTAGGGTTCACTTCCAACTAAGTAGTTTATTGGGTTACGAACTCTCCATCAACAGAAAAATTTCCAAGGAACCCCTCAAAGTTCGTGGTCACCTTTATCAAAAGCAAAACCAACAAATCCAACGTTAAAGCAAGTATTTCGACCCCCTTCCTTCTGTCTCTAAAGTTCTCAGGGTCTTGAATTTTAGGCTTGTGCGCATGTATGAAGGTGGATGTTAAATAAGAGGCCGGAATCCTAAGTACTAGGCCTATGTCTATTTTTTGCATTACTACAATTTTTTTAACATTTAACCACTTACAAAGACGAGTATAACTTAAATGAGTATTGAAGAATAAACACTAGACTATGGACCTGTAAAGTTAGGAAAAAGAAATTGAATACATAGGGTATCACGATTTTAAATATTAAGGATTTCTCCCCTTATTATAAATCTACCATACAAACTTAGAGCGTAATTCTCTTAGAAGAATTTTTTTTTATGATGAAATTGAGGTTTATTACATATGGTATTAGAGCAAAAGTTACAACACTAGGCCTGAACAGGGCCACATTAGTTGCTTAGTATATATTCCGATTTATGTAAAACTAATAAACCTTATGGTTACAAACATAAAGCCCTTTCTGCTTTGTATTAATTATGGCAGCTCAGGACGATGCAAAAATCAGGATGGAAGGAAATCCGCAGCAAAGACCTCCGGGAGATCCAAGACAGAACAGTGATAGAAGCTCACCCACAAAGGTGTTGGGAACAATGAGGAATATTATTGTTCAACTACAGATTTTCAAAGCCGACAATGAAAAATTGAAGAAAGCACAGTAGGAACAGCAAGAGATAAATGAAGTCCTGCTGCGCAGTATAGTCACCAAGAAAATCCCAAAGGACGATAACCATGACGAAGAGGTCAGCAAAAGGTGTTACACATTATTTTTGTCATCCCTATGACTGTTAATGATGTAAACCTATCTGTTTCCTTCAGAGGGGTCAGTGGCCTGAGTTCTTGAAGAGAGAAGGGAGAAGAACTTTTCCTGAGAAAAGAAGTTGCATTTTCCCTTGTAAAAACCCTGTAAAAAAGGAAGTTCGCAGGTTGCTATATAGGCAGGGTTCGAGAATGCCTGATTCTTGTAGGTTGCACCATAGCTAGGGTGTGAGATGTTCACAGGTTTCTCTATAGGTAGGGTGCGAGAATGACTACACGTGGGAAAAACAAGCGTTTTCTCGAATCTTCTAGAAGGAGAAGCTTCTATGGTGAGGTGGCATCCAAATGGTTTGGATCTTACTCGCTTTCATGATTTAGTGGGATCATCCTAACCTTCTCACCTTATCCTTTTCAACTTATAAAAGGAGAGGAGTTCTCATGGAGAAATTTATCTTTTAGTTAGCTTTGGTTGGCTTGGAATTATTAGCTTGGTTGGAGTGGCTTTGAGATTTGCTTTGTCGAGATAGATTGTGAGTAGCTATCAGATCCATGGTCTCAGAATCCTTGGAGCAAGAAGTGTGTGGGGAACGAAGGACAGTTGGAAGGGACCTTACGACATCAAGGCCATGGTTGTAA
>JZKD02S1847287.1:80317-103259 GCA_000966675.3 Picea glauca
AAACATAATATTTTATATTGATTGCAGGAGGACAAATGGAACAACCATGTTAAATTTAGCTGACCGTGACTCCATGAGTGGGGAACATGTTGGAACTACCTCTAGGCTGATTGTTATAAGTGGAAAATTAGTGATTTGGCCATTAGCAGCCCCTAAAAATTAGGGATTTATAAAGTTGTGAAAATTCCCAAGGGAGGGAAAAAGACCTAGGCAAATTGATAAATAGCATATGTGAGGAGGCAGGACACTGCCAAGTATGCTGGGAAAGAGACCATTGATTTTTACTTGCTGTTATGAACACTACTGAGTGAGTGTGAGGCAAGAGGAATCTACTAGAATTGAAGGACATTCTTGAGGATTAGTCTCCAAGTTCGCTCTCATGGATTCATGGTCAGGATAGGGGATGAATCGGGCAAGTGATTTTGGCTGCCCTATTCTACGGTTGGGAGGAACGTGGTTGTTCTTTGTCTTTCTGCGAATTGGTTTAGATATGTTAAATTCCTCCTTATGTGCTTGAATGATTTTGGGTATCTGATATTATGCATCTATTGGTGTTAAGTTGAAATAATTTCCATGGATAATGTATGTTCGATTGTATGAAGTTTACAGTCAAAAGTTAAAATTCTAGGCGGAATTACCTATGTAGAACTGAACTTGAAAGAACAGATCTATCTACAGGGGTACGTTTATTTCTGTAATTGAAATATTAGGAAGATCTATCCATAAATAATTGGAGTTGAGCAAGTCTGTATCTATGTTACACATCAACTTATATATATATATATATATATGATTACAGTTTATTATCTGTTGTAGGAACGACTGTATCTGTATGGTTTCCGTATGTTATATATTGGATAATCATCTATTCTATTAAATAATATACTTATATTACTACTATATTGGTGACCCTTTGTCATCATAGGTTCCACGTACAAGTGTACGGGTTTATAAACAACATATATTGTCTGTAGTAGTAATAGAATTGAATCTGGACAATGAACAATATTACAAAACTACTGTGTTTTAGTCATGCCTAGGATAGATCTATTCTGCTCAAAGCATTAAATTCATCATGCAATTTCTGAAACTTCAAGTCTCAGAAAATATTCTACCTGTCATGAGATCATCATGAGTCATACGACTTTAAGGGTCATTTCTGTAGTGAATTTTCAAACTTGTGTAAACATTTGTAGAAAACTGGAAAGAATTTCAGAAGTATTATATCCATTTTAACTGTACAGATTTAAAGGTCCATTGATTTAATAAGGGGTTTACGAAGTATCAAATAAACTTATCACTGCAGTTATGAATATACATATGTAAATGTTCATTTAGTAATCGTTATAATGGATGACATAGGATTAGTAGCATACAATTGTAAAGGAATATGCCAGAATAAAAACACAAAGACATAATTAACGTTACATTGATAAATCTGAGACTCTTCTTAATACCTAAGGCTTAGATTTCGGCTGCACCAACTTGGCAAGAAAACGATTAACTCAGACATTCGTACATTCGGAAAACAAGGTATTTAGTTCCAGGAAAAAGAATTAGAGTACACTCAGATTGAACACAAAAGAAAGATAGGTCTAAACTATTACAGATCTAGGATAAAACATTACAAGAGAAAACACAAGTGTTTTTATTTACCAACACGCTTATAGGTATGCCGAAGACCTACGATGCCAAAAATGAATTGAAGTACAGCTACAAGATATGGAAATACAATAACCATTCACATTTCATTTCATTTCAGAAATGTCGAGAAAACAATCCTAGTATAGGGAAGAAATCAGTCATACTTTTCCTTCGAATAATTCTCAATACAAGTCATAGTAAGAAATTGATTTAATCCTTGGGTAATTATACAAAATTTAGAGTTGACTCTCGGAACTCGACTGTGAGAAGGAGTAATAAAGTTAAAAGCTAACACACAACGAACCAATTACAGAAATGGTTCCTTAGTTGAATTCTTCTACCATTAACTGTCTAGGCCTTCTTAGTAGGGGAAAAATGGAACCCGATTACCTAATAAAGGGGGGTGAAATCTCTGTGCGCATGTCCTCGCTTGGTCGAAACCCATGCATAGATTTTCGAGGAACACCCTTAAGTTTTTTTCAACAGAAATACAAAAAAAAAAAAAAGGGAAACGAGTAACATTAGGAAAGAGTTTTCCAAAGTAATACTTAACTTAAGTGGAGGGATATGATATCCTTCGCCATCGCCAGGAGCTGCGTAATTCTCCATACCCGGAAGGGGAAGAGGAGTCCTAGACTTCCTGATGGGTACCCTCGTAAAACCAAAGGGACCCATCCTTAGCGTTAAGAATAAATGAATGACCGAAACAAGAATAGAACAAAGAGCCAATACACAAATGTTGGAACATGACCAAATTGCATAATAAGCGTAAACTCAAGAACCATCTTATAGAAATATAAAGAAACAATAGAACAAAACCAATGATCTATCTAAAACTCTACAAATAATTTTTTAAGGAAATGCAGGGTCAACATGATACCAAAACCCCAAATTGGCCTGCCTTGTAAGAGGCTCGGAAAGAGTAAAGGGGGCACGCAGAACATAACCCGAACATATTTAACTTCAGTTAGAGTATAATCCCTGCTTAAGGGTTTGGCCAACTACTATTTCTTTCTGGGAGACTCTCAAATAAGGAAAAATTATAGTCTTACGAATTATCGAAGAGTATTAGGAGAACAGTGATAGATGAACCCCTTTTCTTTTCACAACCCGTATAGAAATAACTTGCCAGAGGGATTCCAGAATCATGGAAAAAATAGTTTTAGCATACAGACATCTATAAGACCCTAACCCATTTAAACATATTATTTCTTTTTCGACGAAGCATAACGTCGAATAGTAACAAAAAGAACGATGAGTACAGGAGGAGAGAAATAAGGGCCTACGGGCAATAAGCAAGATAATACTAGAACAATAAGCCAAAAAAGGACAAAAGAAATCCTACAGTAAAATTATTATTTTAAGATAGATACTTACCGAACAGGATAAATATGGGAGGTGCTCCAAGCCACCATTCCCTATGCACAGTAAAGTCAAGAAACAAAGGAAAATGCAGTATTCAACTTATAGAGTAGATTGACACAAAGATGAAAATGAATCATGGTTGCTACCCTAAAACACGAGACTTGTGCATATTTAATATGGTGGGTATGATGAGGAAATGCACCATGTGACAGCAGTGAAGTGGAGTGTTCGGGTTGGATGAGGGTACAGGGTGACTCTTGTTTCCCCTCCACCTCCATTAATTGCTGGATAGAAAATCAAATTCGACTGACAATACATCTAGTCACATTTAATAAATTAAGGGGACAAGTAAGGATCTCCTCAAAACCCTTTTACTACTAGTTCAGTTAGTACCGATGGTTGGAGTTAGTTAAGCCTGTAAAGGATTAATCAACTGCCACCTTAGGGTTCGCTTCCAACTAAGTAGTTTATTGGGTTACGAACTCTCCGTCAACGAAATAATTTCCAAGGAACCCCTCAAAGTCCGTGGTCACCTTTATCAAAAGAAAAACCAACAAATCCAACGTTAAAGCAAGTATTTCGACCCCCTTCCTTGTGTCTCTAAATTTCTCGGGGTCTTGAAGTTTAGGCTTGTGTGCATGTATGAAGGTGGATGTTAAATAAGAGGCTGGAATCCTAGGTACCAGGCCTATGTCTATTTTCCGCATTACTACAAAGTTTTTAACATTTAACCACTTACAAAGACAAGTATAACTTAAATGAGTATTGAAGAATAAACACTGGACTATGGACCTGTAATGTTAGGAAAAAGAAATTGAATACACAGGGTATCACCGTTTTAAATATTAAGGATTTCTCCCCTTATTATAAATCTATCATACAGACTTAGAGCGTAATTCTCTTAGAATAATTTTTTTTTATGACGAAATTGAGGTTTATTACAGTTCATAAACATGAAGCTCTTGTCAATTTTCAAGTGTCATGACCTGCGAGTTGTAGGACTTGTGTTGTTGGGCCTCTGCAAATATATGTCAGAGGGTAAGAAATCATGTGCATTGCGTGCTATATGCCAAGGAAGATTAGAAACAAATTCTTATTTTGTGTTTTAAGAATTAAGTTAAGTCGGTCGAGGGTTATTTTCAGAGACTTCATAGGTCACAAAGTATCAAAGTTAAATATAAACAAAAATGTGTGTTGTTCTAGGTTTGTATTGTTCTTTTTATTTTGCAATTGCTTGATGCTATGGAGATAGCCTAAAGCAGTGGAGAAATTTTCTTATGAGTTATGTTTACAAAGTATCTGTGATAAGAAGGCCAGGGTGTCCGTCTCTTACCTTGAATTTGACCAATTGTCTACAATGTTCACTTATGTTTCTTGGACATATGCAATTAGTTTGTGTGTTTGTTTTCTAACAATGTATGTTTTATACATAGTGTAGGTGTTGTGTTTTATTGGATTTTTTTCTGGTGTTTTATTTAACCCTTTTTTCATTCATTATATGCAAATATGTATGTGTTTATAGTTCGTTTTCATTTTCATTTATGTTTGAAGATGCAAATAGCTGCATTTTTGAAAGATATGTCTTAGTGTCAGGAATTTGATGCAAGTCTTGCAAGAAACATAATCCTAGTTCATATTGATATGATTGCAATGCATCTATATCTTTGTTGTCTATACTAACCAAGAAATTGTGTTTTGATCCATTTTGTAATTCAATGGAAGAGTAATGGAAATGCAAGGGGGATGTGGAATGCATCAAATAAAGAATGTGCAAGAGTATATGAAAAAATGCGTCCAATCTAAAAAAAGTTTTTCTCTATAGTAGATGGTCAATATTGTGATATGCAATGCATTGCTTCTTATGTGTGGATACTTTTGCTTTGACGATTTGTCTGCATCCAGCATAGTTGTATCTTTCGTGCTTTGTAGAGGTTTTTGTCTAGCATAATGAACATTTGGTCTATATTCAATTCCTGTGCAAATAATTGATACTGATTCTCTAGAATCCCTACATTGCAATTATTTCTCACATTGGCACTTGCTCGGATTTACGAGGAGAGAGACGTTCATGGCCGTGGTGAGCAACATCTTCTTATACTTTGAATTTTTTCTTTACTTGATTGAGCCTTCCTTAATTATTTTAGTTTGAAGCTCACTAGGATTTTCAAAGGCATCCTTTACCCTTTCTTTGGCTTCTAAGAAAGATTTTTACAATACATTATTTTTTTTAAAAGATCGTGCAAAAAAAAAACTTTGTTTTGCATTTAAATTTTTTTCATGCAACACAACATGTATCACACTTAAAAATAAATTATGTGACAAAATGTGTATCACACCTAAATGTTTTTCATGAGATACATGCCATATCACACTAAAATATTTCCATACGATATGTCATATTGTCCTTTATTGCATCATCAAAAGTTTACTTCCTTGCACCGTTTTGTGCCTCAAATTGTTTCTTGTATGATACATCACATCGCAACAAAGTTTGGATCTTTTTAAAACAATGCATCACACAAAAAGTTTATACTTCACGTTGCTTCACACTGAAGTTTTTTCCATGTAAAACACCACATGACAACAAAAATATTTTTGTGTGGAAAATAACAAAGTTCTAAGACTTATCACATCATATAGATCTTTAGAAAGATGTGATACATCACACTAAATTTTTTCATGCAATATATTGGATCACAAGGAAGTTTACTTCCATGTGATATCGCATTGTTATAATTTTTCTCCTTTCTTCCATGTGATACATCGCATTGCACTAAAAAAATTTTCATGCAACACATGCTTTATCGCACCTCAAGAAAAATATTTCCCTACGTGATATAAAAAAATAATTGACTGATGTGACTTCTTAACTACATTCGTTTCTGATTAACATGATAACCCACTAATATTTGATGTTGATTGACTTATAGAAGCATAGGATTGCTCCCGATGTTGTGTTCCAAAGGTTTTGGAAAGGGTTGCCCCCTGCTGATCTGATGAGCATAGGTACTGAGCCTTGCTCGGGGTTCCATTTACCATCAAAGGGGTTGCCCCTAGTCAGCATCCTTGATGAGGGAACTGATCCCTACCATGGATTCCAAGATCCTTGAGAAGTGTCTGCCCCCTGTGCATGAATAGTACCCTACACAAGATTTTGTGATCCAAAACTAGGGTTTCCCCCGGCCAAGATGACATCTGACAAGAATGCGTTGTTACAAACGTGTCGAACAAAGAGAAAAACAAAGAACCCACCAGTGTGGTACTAGAATAAGGTCCTTGACTACCTGCTCCGAACGAGTTGTATTTCATGTTCGGCCAGGCGGGTTGTTGAGAAGCACCGTCGAGCGAGGGGGACAAAGGAGGTATATGATCCCCACCGTAAGGGAAATCATTATATGGGGATGAGGTGCCCCCCATGGACCCTTGCAAAGGAGCGTTTGAGATCCCTTCCCCCAGAACCATGTTCTGTAGGGTGGAGTAGGAGAGGACCAAGTTCGTATAAAAACCAGGCATCCCGTATGAAAACGGAGGGCATGTCGTACTCTATGTGAAAGGTGTAGTGATTTCCGCCATAGATGGAATCAGACCAATACCCGAGGTAAAGGCGGTCAAGACCATAGTGGCCCGAACCTGCAAAGGTGAGTTAGGATACAGAATGCCCCCAGTAGTGGTATCTATAGAGGGAGTATGATGACTCCCTAACGAAGTAGCAACATTTTCTTCCATCATTGCTTGTAGGACTATCTGATGCTTGTGATGCGTTACCCTTAGAGGGGCAAGTTGTATCAAAAGTGACGCCGACAAGTCAGTGATCAGAGGGTTGTATGGATCGAGAGCTTCCGTTCCAAGGTAAAAAATAGTCGGTTCCCCTAGATACGAGTGTTCTCCTCTCAGAGTTGGCTCAGGTACAGTTTCCTATGGCCCGCCTCAAATGACCCTTCCTGGTCAAGTCTTCTGCTTCACGGTGGCGTCTCCAAGTTAACTGACGATAGGCCCAAAATCCTTCATGACCGGTGGAGCTCTTGAACTTCCACTGTGAGAAAATCAATGACACACTAAGGATTTTCTAACGTTGAAGACCAAAACACACACTAGAAAAGTCCCTATGAGATATAGCAAACAAACCACTATAACTAGTTGGAAGAACAATTACACCAGCCAACACTAGAGAAACTTATCGATGCAAGTGCAACTCGAACACAGAATCACCCTCCAGGTATACTCTACAAAGCATGGTCCAATTTCTGTCCTAGGTATCGCGGTAGACCCCCGCAGTCACCTGTGTAAGTCCCTAAAAAAGGGCAACTAGGTTGCCAGCTCATGAACAATTACCAAGCAGGTACAATCGACAGTTGGGTGGATTGCAATGAGTAGGGTATCAAGCCCGAAACATATCGAGGGTATCGAAAGCAAGTGTTCCAAAAAATGATTGAGGACCTCGAACAGATTTGAGACCCATGAAGCTCTGTTGCAAATGTGATCAACGAAATCCCAAGATAAGTCCTCTATATGCGCTCCCCACTACGCTTGGTCTGGTTTTGGAGGGGTATTCTCTGCTACATTTCCGCACACGACCTCCTATTTAACCCCTGTGTTAGAGGGGGGTCCCGAATAATTTCCACGCTACTGGAATTCTACACTCCCTAGCACATACTCGTATGTTTTTTTTATAGCATTGAAGAGTTTCCTCTCCAACTTAAATCAAGGCTCTAGCCTAGTCTAGTTGATGGACCCTACAAACACAAATTCTGATTAATTTTAATTAATCGTTAATTTTAAGTGTTTTAACCAACTTTTCTAACTAAATTTTCTTTCCAAGATATTTTAAAAGAAATGATCTAAAACTGAATTTCGCTCGACTACGAGCTACTTAAAGTCCTAAGTATTCAGTAAATAACTTAAAAAAGCAATCTTCTTCCTGACAAGTAAAGACAACTAACCTATCTACTTAACCAAACAAGAAAATTAAATCTTTTTTTATTTTTAGTTTATGCTTCAAAATAAGAAACTTGAAAATGAATTCGTTTCTTTTCTTCTAAAGAAAGTAAAAGGGAAAAGTGTAGACAAGGCAAGACCAAAGAAACTGACTTCTGGTCTACTGCGAATTGCATGGAGACATTGATGGAACCACAAAGGCTAAGACAGAGAAGACTCACACACTCATCCAAAAACCCTTTCAACGAAAAACACAAGCAATCTTGAAAGATAAAGAAATTGACGTCAAAACGATACTTAAAGATTGTCACTAGAGAGACCAAAACTAGAGCAAGAAACCCCTGAGAATTCAGACTTCAATCAGGAAATAGGATGACTGCCTATTCTTTAAGAAAAAGGCTTCCTGACAGAGGCACGCTACAAATACTTAAGCAGTATGTGTATGTATGGGAGTTGTCCAAAGGTAGGGCACATATGTACGCGTGCAGACCCACTACAGGCTATGTACACCTCTGTAACTTCTAAAAAAAAAATGAAAACTAACAATCAATTTGACTAGGCAGGGAGTACTGGTATGGAAGACCAGAATCCCTTGAAGACTCAACAACTTACAGAGAACTCAAAGAGGTAATTAAACCAATTAAAACACCCAAAAACATCCCCTAAAAACCCTAGAGGCTCCCTAGTATGGTCGCCAATTCTGCTATAGTGGGAAAACCCCCCTATGGCCTACACTAGGGTTCTAAAGTGCAGGCAGAGCTAACCATCTAAAGTATCCTACTTTTAACAATTATCTCGAAAATACCCCACATTCATGCATAAAATACAAAGTATAAGGATCTGGTAGTCTTACCTTAAACTCCATGTCCGGTGTCGATCATTTTGCGTTCGGTCACTTCTCAACTGCAAGTCTCCTCCCAAGGCTAACCTGCATTCACCAAAAGATAAACAATAAACTAAGAACACACATCTTATATATGAATTAATGGGTTAGATGTCATAACTAAATGTAAATCAAACATGAAGATTGAACACATCATATGGTGCGACGGAAAAAGTACTTCTTTATATTAATCTCACAAAGTCACTTACAAAATGAGATCGACGACTGCTCTTCGAAATCCATCCTAGGCTCCTCTTCACCAAGCTCCAAGTTCTTCCATGTATGCTTCTTCTCTCACACTTCTCTCTAGAGAATGGGCATAGGATTATGAATAGGGAAAAAGGCAAGAATAGGGAATTCTGGCTCAAAACTCACAATGTGGCTGCAAATTATTGGGGCAAGGGGGGAAAGTGAAATGGGTAGAGTTTCACTATAGTTATTTTTCTCCTTGGAATGAGACCCCAACACCTCCTTTTATATGAAAAAAGGATGGTTATTCGTTTGGGTGATGGGATATAGGCGGTGGATTAGTTGGGAAACTACCCAATAGCCCGTAATCTCAACGAATCCCTTGCAAATTTTTATGTTTTGCAACTTGTGTGGGTATACACGGGCTATAATGGTGCAACTAGCGTATGTACGTGGGCAATAGTGGAGCAGGTCACGTACATCTTCAAAAATTGTATTTTTAAGAAGCGTTGTTCAGTCTTGGCTTGGCAAAAATAGTAAGTAAGATGGCCTAATGCCAGGTATGCATGTATGGTGCAATTTAGGGTTGTAACAGGGGTTGAAAGAGTTTTTGCAGTATTTGATTGCTCTACTTATCCATAGTTTCCCGAAGGCCTCTTGTTTTAGTACCTTGTAGGACAATGCTTTGAGAAGAGGGTGATTCACATCTTCCATGTTGCTTTGGGACCCTAGGATCATTCTCAGTTTTAGTTTGTTTCATCTTGTTGATCATAAGGTTTTGATGACATTTCTTGAGGATAAGCAATCTTTGGGAAGGGGGGTTGTAATGTCCCCATTTTTGGGTTCTCTTTCTCTTCAAGTGGAGACCACTTTCGGGGTTTGTGTCATCTTGATCAGAGGGGTAATTGTATGTTACTAGTTATATCATATGGTTATAGAGAAGTTATATGATGCTTTCATAGGTCCTTTTATCATCTTTCATCATCAGGATCACTCCTTCATAGTCATATTTCGATTCTGATGCATTTCGAGCGTTTTCGTAATTTATGAGTAATATTGAGCATTATTTAATGAATTTCACTAAGGTTGTCATTTTAATAAATTACCTAAGAGGGGAACCTTAGTGTAATAGCTTGTTGGAACCAGGATGAAGAGATTTAAATGTTGGGAGGATGAAAATTGACTTCCTGTGCCCATAAATGTTGTAAAATCAAATAAATTACTTTTGGAGTTAAAAGGGAGTAATAAAGTAACTTTGACATAAATATTAAAATGAGATTTTATAAAGGTACTTTTTAATTAAATATTAGAGAGAAAAAGGAAAAGGGGTATAAAAGTACAATGATAGCTCATTATTTCATTATGCATGATTATTTTACTGAATCGATTGGAAGAGAGCTCTAGAGAATTTTCTAGGGTTCTTGGGTTGAAACCCTTGGAAACATTGGTTTCGATGGTGAAATATTCCACCCTAGTTGATTGGTAGGAGGAATCACTCAGATTTCTCATAGGTTTTCATTGTAGAAGGAATATCTATAATTTTAGCTAAGTTGTGTGGGAGTTGCAGAGTTTTTGTTGTTGTTGTGGAGGCCAAACCCTCATCTTCATATTGTGAGCATTTATAATAGATTTATGGATTGTTTTTTCAGATATTGAGTAGTTCATTTCATTTGTTTTCATCTTGGAAATGATAGTTAAGGGTTTGAGGAAGTCGTACCACTAAATTGGTAGCTTGGCCATCGAATGGGAAGCAACTGAAAAGGGCACACTCATTATTTTAGATCCACCCATTGTTATCATATCCTGGGTTTAGGTGAGAAGCAGTCCCATTGCTACATTTTTTGGAGCATTGGGAAAGAGGCCAAGACATCATTAGAAGGAAAAATGGCATTTAGAAGGGGCAAGCCATAACATCTCTTGTCGTGGTGCTAAGGAAGGGGTTTTATCCCTTAATGTTGGTCGTGGGGTTGAGGAAGAGGAACAAAACCTTTGTACTTTAGCTTTTGGCATTGAGGAGAGGCTTATTTTCTTCTTCCAGGTTGAGGAGGTTAAGGAAGGGAACACCCTTACTTATATTTGTAGATTAGTTCATATTTTTAATATTCCAGATATAAAAAAGTATGAAGAACAAAAATAAATAGCTAGAAATGGAAGATGAAAAACAATATAACCAGAACAACACCACAATAATACCAAAATGATACCAGAATAACACCAGAAAGAGCACTTTGATTATTGAGAGAAATTTTCACTTGCTTCTTCGAGGGGGCAACCTCCAACAGAGCAGAGCTCTATTAAAATAATATTCAAGACAAAATCTCTCATACCCTCGACTCCTATTTATACTAAATATGTCTATCAAAAGAACCATCTAGAGGAAGATCATTCTAGAAGTGGAAGCTTCTATTAGGTCTTATTACATTGGACTTATTATTCTTTATTGCCATGCCTTATTAATATTGACCTTTATTACATGGAAATGTATTATTCTACCTACGTGAGGGGTTAGGTCCCTAACATGTCCTCCCCCTTAAAAACAACCTTGTCCTCAAGGCTTGAGATGGGGAAATTGATGTAGAATGATAGTTGGTTCCCAAGTGGCATCTACTGGAGTTATATATTTCCACTGGACTAACACTTCCTTGATGGTTTGCTAACGCAGAGGATGCTCACGCTGGTCCAAAACTGTTTTTGGTTGTATCCAAATGGAGCCTTCTTCATCCAACTCGGGAAGGTTGGTTTGAGTTTGGAACTTAGTTCCAATCACCTTCTTTAAGAAGGAAACATTAAAAACATGATGGATCTTATAATGGTTGGGAAAATTATCTGATAGGCCACCTATCCCACACGCTTGAGAGCGGTATAAGGACCATAAATATTGGGCGCCAGTTTATGAAAATGGTCAGCCTTGAGGGAATTTTTCTTGTAAGGTTGCAGTTGAAGAAACACGCGATCCCCTTATGAAAATTGACGTTCAGAGCAACCTTGATCTACTTGTTTCTTCATGTGATTCTGGGACATGACAAATTTCTCTTTGAGGGTACAGAGAATAGCCTCTCGAACTATAAGCGTTTGGTCAACCACTTGGACCTTCGAGACACCTGGAAAATATGAGAGAACTGAAGGTGGATTTTTTCCATATACCGCTTCAAAAGGATTCATGTGGGTAGTTGTATGGTACAAAGTGTTGTACCACCATTCATCTAGTGGTAACCATTGAGCCCACTGATTTTTCCTTTCTGATGCAAAAAAACCTCAAATATGTTTCCAAACACTTGTTAACAACTTCAGTTTGACCATCATTTTGGAGATGATAAGCTATGTTGAGATGGGATTGGGTGCCTTGTAGCTTGAACAATTCTTAGCAAAAATTGTTGGTGAAGGTTGGGTCATGATCAAAAACAATAGAATGCGACATGCCATGAAGCTTGAATACTTGATCCATGAAACATTGAGCCACAGTGGATGCTATAAATGGGTGTTGAAGAGCACAAAAATGAGCATACTTTGAGATACGATCAACTACCACCATGATGACTGATTTATTTCCCAATTTAGGTAAGCCTACAATAAAATCCATAGAGATATCCCACCAAATAGCAGGTGGAATCAGAAGTGGTTGTAGTGTGCCAGGAGATTTGACTGATTCTCTCTTTTTGTGTTGACACACATCACATTCAAGAAAAAAATTAAGAACGTTCGGTTTCATACCATACTAGAAAAAATAATGTTTGACCCGGTCATAGGTTTTGGTAAACTCAGAGTGCCTAGCTGTGGGTGTAGCACGAAGCTCAAAAAATACCGTGGATTTATGTTTTGACTGTTTACTTAAATACAAACGACCTTTTGATCGAATCTCATCATTGAGCCAAGAGTACCTTGGGGAAACTGGAGAATTGGACTGCAATTTTTGTATCAGATGCGAACTTTTGGGATTGTGTATCCATTCCTGGAGAACAACTTGGAGCCAATATGGTACATTGAAGGAGAGAGAAAAAAGGGACCCATCATCTTCATATTTTCTGGAAAGTGCATCAGCAACCACATTGTCTTTTCCTTTCTTTTAAATGATCTCATAATCATATCCAAAGAGCTTAGTCACCCATTTTGTTTCTCTGGGACGGAAAGGCGTTGTTCTAGAATATACTTGAGGCTTTGATGATCTGTCTTAATTTGGAAGCGTTTCCCCAATATATAAGGGCACCAAATATCCACTACCTGTAGAATAGCCAACATTTCCTTTTCATATATTGATTTGCCCAAATTTTGGCTCAGATAGTTGTTTGTTGGTAAAGGCCAAAGGTTGACCCTCTTGCATAAGGACAACACCAATTCCTTTCCCGGAAGAATCACATTCAAGGACAGGTCTTTGTGAAATCAGGAAATGCCAGGACTGGAGTGGTGCACATGGCCATCTTCAAGGTTTGAAAATCCTGATCAACTGTTGGACTCCAAGTGAAAGAATTCTTTTTAAGGAGTGCAGTGAGAGGTGTCGCAATCTTTCCATAATTCTTAACAAACTTGTGATAATAGCATGTTAAACCCAGAAATCCACACAAGCTTTTGAGAGTCTTTGGGTGAGGCCAATCTTGCATAGCTTCAATATTTTTAGGATCTACCCTGACGCCGACCTTGCCAACAAGATGACCCAAGTACTTGACTTTCGAGGTGCCAAAAGCACATTTAGATTGTTTGAGGAAAATTTGGTGTTGAGATAGTAGATGGAGAAATCGATCCACATGAACAAGATGGGTTCTCCAGGTTTTACTATAGATGAGGATATCATCAAAGAAAACTAAGACAAAATGATGAAGAAAAGGATGGAAGACAAGATTCATGATGCTTTGGAAAGTGGAGGGAGCATTACACAAGCTAAAGGGCATGACCAAAAACTCATAGTGGCCCTCATGAGTTTGAAAGGAAGTCTTAGGAATGTCTACCTCTTTCATACAGATATGGTGGTAGACAGAATGAATATCAAGTTTAGTAAAGAACTGGGCGCCACTCAATTCATCTAAGAGGTTATCAATGACAGGAATGGGAAATTTTTATTTAATGGTGATTTTGTTGAGGGAATAGAATTCAGGACACATGCGCCAAGAACCTTCTTTCTTAAGGAACATGACCACATGACAAGAGTAATGGCTCGTACTAGGGCGGATAACACCTGCGTTGAGCATTTCTTGAACAATTTTCTCAATTTCATTTTTTTGGGAGAAGGGGTGACGATAGGGATGGATATTAGGAGGGAGGAATCCTGGGAGAAGGGGAATGGAATGATCATGAACACCACGGGAAGGAGGGAGTCCCTGGGGAGTGGAAAAAACCACTTGATGTTTAGAGAGGATGGATTGGAATTCCAGTGGCATAGAGGGTGTCTCAGTTCCTTGTATGGCATGGAGTTGGGAAATAATGCCATAATGACCTTTTTTGAGCAGCTTTTCCATGTGATGGGAACTAATGATGTTCGGGGAACCGACGATGATGCCTTGGAACTTATATTTTTGACCCTACAAGTCAAATTGCATGGTTAATTCCTTAAAATCCATGAGAATGGGACCCAAAGTCCTTAGCCATTCTTCACCCAACACAATGTCACATATGCCCATGTTGATAGAAAACATATGATATTTCAGGTGGTATTCACCAATTTGGAGACGCACATTTTCACAACGCTCTCCACATTTCGTGGACCTTCCATTGGCAATCATGATTTGGAAATTATTGACTACACGAATATAGAAATTAGTTTCTTGGGCAATGCGGTGATGAATAAAATTATGGGTGCTTCCACTATCAACAAGAATGATGACCTTGCTATGCTTGATGTAACCAATTAGCTTGAGGGTTTGGCGAGCAGACAATCCAGTGAGAGAATTTAAGGAAATGACCAGTTCTACTTCAAGAGGGTTTGAGGGAGGGGTTATGTCAGTGGGTTTAAGTGACACGGACACAAGGGGAGGCTCAACATCCTCTTCTGAAACATCCTCTGATATCTTCATAAAAATATTTTGTTCCTTACACTTGTGTCCGAGAAAATATTTTTCATCACAATTATAACAAAGGCCTTTGAGTTGGAGTTTAGCCATTTCGACCTTGGTCAATTTCTAGATCTTTAGTGGAGTAGGAGGAGTGGGAGTTACTGGTTTAGTGTGAGGAACAAAGGAGGGTTTTCAGTTTTGAGAAGAGACAAGCAATTGTGCTTCCTTTGCTCTTTTAGTAGCATGCACCCAACTTTGAGGTTGATCCATGAGGACATGGGCACAAATCTCATCCTTGAGGCCACTGATAAAAGATTCATGGGAAAAAGCATCAAACATGCCCTTTGTATGAAAATCAAGTCCCTCAAAAGCAACTATAAAGTCTTCCACCATTGCCAGATTTCTTGATCTAGATGGAGAACACCATACCGGAGTTTGGCCAACTCATTTGTAATTCCATACAAAGAAATAATTTTCCATTCAAGTTACCCAACCAGTGGTATTTGAGCCATCAAATTTGGTCACATCCACACACGGAAGGCATAGGTCACGCTGAAAGTGATGGGGCTGAACATTCTAGGAATGAGAGGAAGTTTCACCTTTGGTATGCAAAGGTGGGTCAGATAAGGGAAGATCTGCAGGGATGTGTAGGTTGGCACAAATCATCATAGTGAAAAATTTAAGTTGGGTAGTAATGTCTTGTTTGAGTTCCTCGATTGAGGCGACGATGGAGGAATGCATGTTTTTATTAATGGTAGCAATATTGGCACTAAGTTGTCTCACTTCTTGTTGGGTCTCTATGAAATTAGAGTGCAAGGTATTGAAGCGAGCTTCTAGTCTTGGCTATGGGTTTGGGCCATGATGACGAGGGAACACGAAAAGGGGCAGGTGGGACCACATAGAAAATGGGTTATGGGTGAAGTGTATCACAAAGATCAAGGCGACGAGTTGAATCCAATGGGGTAAATCCCAAATAAGGGTGTTAGAAGGGCGTCGGGTCCACAATAATTTATCTTTTGCTGAAAAATGATAGGTATGACTACGATAAGGGAGAAGAGAGAAATCCAATGGAATAGGTCTCAAATAATGGTGCCAACAGGATCCAAACTCCAATCTGAAGAATACTGTAGTGATGAAATTCCCAAATGTTTAACATGAAGAAATGTGTAGTAATTTGGAAACTCGAATGCAAGAGACAGAATTGTGCATCAATAGATCTTGTTTGTTATGTTTTTGTTTGTTATCAAATAAATCGATAAATGTGGACATAAACTAATCTCCCTAGATCCACCTATATCTAGAACAAAACACGACAGGACATGGCGCTTTCCCTAGGCTCTAATCATTGAATTTACTACTGAACAAAAGATGAGAGACATACCTTTAAATGCCGCTTCCTTATGTCTTTGTTGTTCCTGTTTCGCTCTGGTGCTCTTGTGATACTGATCCTGCAGTGAGACACAAACCAACCAAAGTGAAAGCAGAGAGAGTATATTCAATGACAACCTATGCATATGATCAAGGAATTATGCAATAAAATAAAGATAATTCTATGGGAAAGAAACATGCAACTGTATTATATTAATAATAGGAAGAGAGATTACAACCAAATGCCTTGATGTCATAAGGTTCCTTCCAATAGTTCCTTGCTTCCCACACACTTCTTTCTCCAAGGATTCTGAGACCATCGATCTGATAGCTACTCACAATATATCTTGACAAAGTAAATCTCAAAGCCAATCTAACCAAGATAACAATCTCAAGCCAAATTCAACTCAAACCCTCATCAAGCTAACTTTCTCCATGAGAGCTCCTCTCATTTTATAAGTTGAAGAGGATAACGTGAGGAGGTTAAGATGATCCCACTAAATCATGAAAGAAAGTAATATCCAAACCTTTCAGAGGCCACCTCACCAT
Organism: Picea glauca; assembly: GCA_000966675.3. Taxonomy (NCBI): domain Eukaryota; kingdom Viridiplantae; phylum Streptophyta; class Pinopsida; order Pinales; family Pinaceae; genus Picea; species Picea glauca. The sequence goes on from JZKD02S1847287.1 coordinate 97,232, forward strand.
ACAATCTTCTCCTTCTATAAGCATCGAGAAAATGCCCGTTTTTCCCACGTACGAAGGTCATCGCGACATGGTTATAGTGCAGCCTGGGGAAATTCCACGCCCTAGCTATAGTGCAGCCTACATAAATTAGGCATTTCCACACCCCAGCTATGGTGTAGCTCACGGAAATCCTCCAAAATAGGGTTTTTATAGAGGAAAACACAACTTCTCTCAAGAAAAATTCTTCTCCCTTCTTTCTTTAGGAATTCAAGCCACTGACCCTTCTGAAGGAAACATATAGGTTTACATCATTAAGGATCATAGGGATGACGAAAATAATGTGTAACAGAGAGCCTCACAAAGTATGAAGTTAGAACATAGTGATAGCCGAAATACTTTGTCGAGTGTGTGTAGGGAACAAGGAACAGGTCGGTTGGAAACCTGCCACCAAACAAGGAAATACAGTACAATAATATATCATCACTGAGGTAGGCATTCCCATAATCAGAATACAAATGAATAAAAGCATAAATGTTGACATGCGAAGATCCATGTCAAGTAACACAGGCCATGGCCACCAAACATACACTGTGGATCCATGCCAATATGACTCAAATATGAACATAGCCACCAAAATACACTTTGGATCTATGTGTTGAAGACTCAAATTTGAACATAGCCATGAGACATACAATGTGGATTTATGAAATAGTACAAACTGAATATACTCCAACGTAACCTGAATCTGTGAGAAAAGGTTTAGGGTCTTCATCTCCACCACTCTAAGTACAAATCTAACCATGCGAATATATGTGTTGAAGTCGAACATGGTAGAAACCACTTGATTACTGGTCAATGATGAGAACCGTTAACAAGTGCGAGGGAAACCACCATTAATGTCAATGACTCCCAAGGTACCCTAGTACAATCCAACGAATGTGAATTAATGAGCTGAAGTCGAACACTCAGTGAAATATCCCGATCAAAGGTTAATAATGAAAACCCATTGTCGAAAGCGATGAAACTTGCCATTGAGGCATGCAAGTTCCAAGGTACCATTTAGTTTCTAAGTCTAATTACTGGATAATGAGTTGAATTCGACAGGAAAAGACTCGTCACAGGAGGGACTTAATGTATCCCCCATCAATGACACCAAACAAGTAATAAGATTTGATGTAGGTCAGAGTAACAAGTGATTCAAGACTAACTTAGGGATGGACGACGCAATAGAAGGATGAAGGATTATAGAAATGGCCGACGCAATAGAAGGATTTATGGGTTGAACTTCTCTTAGAACATATTGATGACAGGACCAATATCTCGTAAAAAGTGACTCAACAACAGGGATCATAGACCAATTTGTAATCTTAAAGGAGTATGATCAAGAGACAAGTGGATTTTCCAACCTAGACACAAAGTGAGTGAAAGGGTGTCATGTTCAAATGTGACTCTTCCATGGAATACAGGTTTAGACACATTTCTTTCCCAATTTTTCCCCCACCATTTCTGGCGAGTACCTCTTTATTTTTACGCAAGCTTTAGGAGGATAACGTATGCTTGTAAATGTAAGCCCATAGTTCGAATGAGTCCCTTGGAGTATGTTTAACGAACCCTAGGAAGGAGTGGTTCGGTCCCATGTGGGTATTTCGATGTTTGTTTAACGAGTCCAAAGATAGAAAACTCGGGGGTTTTTCATATTTTGAGAGTCTGAAAAACACTTAAAGAGAAATCTCCCAGTTCCTTTTTCGTAAAGTAGTCTGATGAGACGAAAAAAAAGATAAACTATCGCTCAACAAACGTGTTTTCTAATATTTTAACAAGCGTGAATAGAATAAGATCGCTCGACAATCTTTTCATGTTTAGAGAGTCTGAAAAGAGATTAAAGGTGAAGATAGGGACAAATATTGGGAGGGAGGATTCCTAGGACAAGGGGAATGGAATGATCATGAACACCACGGGAAGGAGGGATTCCCCGGGGAGTGGAAAAAACCACTTGATGTTTAGAGAGGATGGATTGGAATTCCAGCGGGACAGAGGGTGTCTCAGTTGCTTGTATGGCATGGAGTTGGGAAATAATTCCATAATGACCTTTTTTTAGTAGATTTTCCTTGTGATGGGAACTAATGATCTTTAGGGAGCCGACGATGATGCCTTAGAACTTATATTGTTGAACCTCCTGGTCGAATTGCATGGTTAATTCCTTAAAATCCATGAGAATGGGACCCAAAGTCCTTATCCTTTATGCACCCAACAAAATGTCACATCTGCCCATGTCAATAGAAAACATATGATATTTCAGGTGGTATTCACCAATTTGGAGACACACATTTTCACAACATTCTCCACATTTCATGGACCCGCCATTGGCAATCATGATTTGGAAATTATTGACTGTACGAATATAGAAATTAGTTTCTTGGGCAATGTGGCGATGAATAAAATTATGGGTGCTCCCACTATAAACAAGAATGATGACCATCCTATGCTTGATGTAACAAATTAGCTTGAGGGTTTGGGGAGTAGACAATCCGATGAGAGAATTTAAGGAAATGACCAGTTCTACTTCAGGAGGGTTTGAGGGAGGGGTTATGTCAGTGAGTTTAGGTGACATGGACACAAGGGGAGGCTCAACATCCTCTTCTGAAACATCCTCTAAGATGGTCATAAAAATATTTTGTTCCTTACACTTGTGTCCTAGAAAATATTTGTCATCATAATTATAACAAAGGCCTTTGAGTTGGCGTTAAACCATTTTGGCCTTGGTCAATTTCTAGATCTTTAGTGGAGTAGGAGGAGTGGGAATTACTGGTTTAGTGTGAGTAATAAAGGAGGGTTTTCAGTTTTGAGAAGAGACAAATAGTTGTAGTTCCTTAGCTCTTTTAGTAGCATGCACCCAACTCTGAGGCCGATCCATGAGGACATGGGCACAAATCTCATCCTTGAGGCCACTGATAAAAGATTCCCAGGAAAAGACATCAGACATGCCCTCTGTACGAAAATCAAGTCACTCAAAAGAAACTATAAAGTCTTCCACTGTGCCAGATTGTTTCAACTTTGTCAAAGGGCTTAAATGGTTGGTGTCAGTGTCAAAGCCTTCATAAATCTCTTCCACAAAGTATGTCCAAGCCACATACCCTTGGCGGGCATTTTTTCTCAATTTCCACCATTGCCAACGTTCTTGATCTAGATGGAGAACACCATACCAGAGTTTGGCCAACTCATCTATAATTCCATACAAAGAGAAATAATGCTCCATTTGAGTTACCCATCTAGTGGGATTCGAGCCATCAAATTTGGTCACATCCACACATGGAAGGCGTAGGTCACACTGAAAGTGATGGGGCTTAAAATTCTGGGAATGAGAGGAAGTTTCACCTTTGGTATGCAAAGGTGGGTCAGATAAGGGAAGATCTGCAGGGATGTGTAACTTGGCACAAATCATCGTAGTGACAAATTCAAGTTGGGTAGTAATGTCTTTATTTGAGGTCTTGTTTGAGTTCCTCGATTGAGGTGACGATGGAGGAATGCTTGTTTTTATTGATGGTAGCAATATTGGCACTGAGTTGTCTCACTTCTTGTTCGGTCTCTGTGAAATTAGAGTGCAAGGTATTGAAGGGAGCTTCCAGTCTTGGCTACGGGTTTGGGCCATGATGAAAAGGGAACACGAAAAGGGGCAGGTGGGACCACACAGAAAATGGGTTATGGATGAAGTGTATCACAATGATCAGGGCGACGAGTTGAATCCAATGGGGTAAATCCCAAATAAGGGTGTTGGAAGGGCGCCGGGTCCACGAGAATTTTTTTTTGCTGAAAAATGATAGGTATGACTACGATAAGGGAGAAGAGAGAAATACAATGGAATAGGTCTCAAATAATGGTGTCAACAGGATCCAAACTTCGATCTGAACGATACTGCAATGATGGAATTCCCAAATGATTAACATGAAGAAATGTGTAGTAATTTGGAAACTCGAATGCAAGAGACACAGTTGTGCATCAATAGATCTTGTTTGTTATGTTTTTGTTTTATATCGGATAAATCGGTAAATTCAGACATAAACTGATCTCCCTAGATCCACCTATATCTAGAACAAAACATGACAGAACATGGTGCTTTCCCTAGGCTCTAATCATAGAATTTACTATTGAGCAAAAGATGAGAGACATACCTTTAAATGTCGCTTCCTTATGTCTTTGTTGTTCCTATTTCTCTCCAGTGCTCTTGTGATATTGATCCTACAGTGAGACATAAACCAACCAAAGTGAAAGCAGAGGGAGTATATTCAATGATAACCTATTCAAATGATCAAGGAATTATGCAATAAAATAAAGATAATTCTATGGGAAAGAAACATGCCACTGTATTATATTAATAATAGGAAGAGAGATTACAACCAGATCCCTTGATGTCATAAGGTTCCTTCCAACAATTCCTTGCTTCCCACACACTTCTTTCTTCAAGTATTCCGAGACTATGGATCTGATAGCTACTCACAATCTATCTTGACAAACCAAAGCTCAAAGCCAATCTAACCAAGCTAACAATCTCAAGCCAAATTCAACTCAAACCCTCATCAAGCTAACTTTCTCCAAGAGAGTTTCTCTCCTTTTATAAGTTGAAGAGGATAAGGTGAGGAGATTAGGATGATCCCACTAAATCATGAAAGCGATTAATATCCAAACCATTTTAGCATAGAATCTTCTCCTTCTAGAAGCATTGATAAAATGCTTGTTTTTCCCACGTACGAAGGCCACCGTGACCTGGATATAGTGCAGCCTGCAGAAATTTTGCGCCCTAGCTATAGTGCAGCCTACATAAATCAAGCATTTCCACACCCCAACTATGGTCCAGCTCGCAAAAATCCTCCAAAATAGGGTTTTTACAGAGGAAAACACAACTTCTTCTCTCAAGAAAAATTCTTCTCCCTTCTTTCTTTAAGAATTCAAGCCACTAACCTTTCTAAATGAAACATATAGGTTTACATCATTAACGATCATAGGGATGACGAAAATAATGTGTAACAGAGAGCCCCCCAAAGTATGAAGTTAGAACATAGTGATAGTTGAAATACTTTTTCGAGTGTGTGTAGGGAACAAGGAATAGGTCGGTCAGAAACCTACCAACAAACAAGGAAATACAATACAATAATATATCATCACTGAGGTAGGCATTTCCATACTCAGAATACAAATGACTCAAAGCATAAATGCCGACATGCGAAGATCCATGTCAAGTAACACAGGCCATGGCCACCAAACATACACTATGGATCCATGCCAATATGATTCAAATCTGAACATAGGCACCAAAATACATTGTGGATCTATGTGTTGAAGACTCAAATTTGAACATAGCCATGAAACATACAATGTGGATCTATGCAATAGTACAAACTAAATATACTCCAACGTAACCTGAATCTGTGAGAAAAGGTTCAGGGTCTTCATCTCCACCACTCTAAGTATGAATCTAACCATGTGAATATATGTGTTGAAGTCAAACATGGTAGAAACCACTTGATTACCAGTCAATGATGAGAACCGTTAACAAGTGTGAGGGAAATCACCATTAATGTCAATGACTCCCAAGGTACACTAGTACAATCCAACGAATGTGAATTAATGAGTTGAAGTCGAACACTCGACGGAATATACCGATCAAGGGTTAATAATGAAAACCCATTGTCAAAAGTGAGGAAACTTGCCATTGAGGCATGCAAGTTCCAAGGTACCATTTAGTTTCTAATTCTAATTCCTGGATAATGAGTTGAAGTCGATAGGAAAAGACTCATCATAGGAGGGACTTAATGTATCCCCCATCAATGACACGAAACAAGTAACAAGATTTGATGTAGGTCAGAGTAACAAATGATTTAGGACTGACTCAGAGATGGCGACACAATAGAAGGATCAAGAACTACAAAAATGGACGACACAATAGAAGGATTTCCAGGTTGAACTTCTCTTAGAACATATTGACGACACGACAAATGTCTCGGAAAAATTGACTCAACAATAGGGATCACAGACCAATTTGTGATCTTAAAGG
>JZKD02S1847287.1:137704-179805 GCA_000966675.3 Picea glauca
TTAAAATAACCTTAACTAATTATTTATTATTAATTAGTTATTCTTGATTATGATTAATTTAAGTATAATTAACTCTTTAATCAATATGGTTAATGATTGATTTAATTATTAATTATTTCATTAATTAATAAAGTATTAAATAAGAATTGGATAATAATATAATGTAATATTAAATTGGGTTACGTATCCCACAAGGGATAACGTATTCAATACATTTGGATAAGGCGGTGAAGGAGGGATAAGGATGGAAGGAAGGAGTGGGAGGAAACATTCTACGGGAGAATGTTTTCTTGCTATGGGAGAGAGCTGAGAGGGGCTGTGAGATCTATTTGATCAGGCAGGCACCAATTTGCTAGAGGATTTGGGCTCGGAGGGCCAGGATATCCGTAGATATCCTGGAGCTAGGTCGTTTTCCTAGTTGGCAGGGTGGACAAGAGGTTTTGGGCAATTATTTTCTATGTTTGCAACAGGACTGGACTGTGTAGCAGATAGCAGCAGGAAGGCAGCTGACAACGAAAATTAGCATCAGTATTAAGGTACTCAATTCGAATTTATGCATTACTCATTGATAAATTTTAATTTTACTTGCATAATTCTTCTTTTATGAATCTGGTATAATTTGCTGTAAATTTGGTAGGATTTGGTAAAATTTTTAGATGTTATTTTTAAAATCAGTCACTACAGATGTCATGTCACTAGTGGACCTACGACAACGAGGATCCAACCACTACCTAAGACCTATCGCAGGGGTATGGAAGCGACATTCATTAAGTGGGAAAAGAAAATCCCCATCAGGATATTAAAAGCTCTGCATCCATCATTAAGGAAGTCTACTGGTCATACTGAAATTTCTTAGCTCTATACTCAAAGTGTCTCGCCGACCCTATCTTGGTCACGTGTCTTTCCCGTCCTTCACACTAGCCACAATTAATTAGAGGTGACAAGGCATCGTTTACATTTGGAGAGGGTTGAGAGTTTGTCATTCTGAGTTCTTTATTTTTTGTGAAGAGGTTCTGTGTGTCGAGGGGGTTTAGAGGTGAAGATTTTCTCTTGGTGGTTGCCTCCATCCAGTTGTAGATGACATGCCTTACATTACGAGTAATTTCTTCTCTAACTTCAAATGTTAAAACCCTGGTTATTTCAAATAGGAAGACTATGATAAATTGACCATGTCAACCTATCGTTATGTGTTCTCCCTTATTTTCTTCCTGTGGAATACTTCTTTTGTCAAACTTCCTTAAACTACATTTCGAGCCATCCTTAACCATGTTGCAATGGCCTTTTCCTTGAGGTTGTCGACGATTCCCTTATGTTTACCAAGACGGATAGTTAGCCCTACCTATCCAGGCTCGGGATATAGGGTTTTCTAACTCTTTGTCATGAACCAGAATTTATATTTGAGTATTCATGAATCAGAGAGTAGTGTTTATTCCGGGGTTTGATTATCAAAATCTTGGCTGGAGTAATCTCTGCGTTTAATTTACTGACCTAAGCGAATTTTGTGAAAAGGGGTTTTGGGTAGTCTAGGCTCACAGTCAGTTACTCCTATTTTAAAAGGTGGATTAGGCTCTGTTTCACCTAGAAGTACACCCTCTTGTTGTTTGCCTAAACAATGAAATTTCGATCTGGTTGATTACTGTATTTCCATTATTAAAGAATATTGTGTGAAGAATTTTATTTTTACTTCAACTATATCATTCATTTCTTTTTAAGAGATGAAACATATCATTAATGATGGGCCCTGTTTTGATGCAAGGGTACCCATCAATGTGTATTGTCTCCTTCACCCACGACCCTGTACGACTATCTAGATGGAAATGTTAAGGAAAGAATCCTGTGACGCAATTTCAGAAGTTAAGTAAGCATTGGTATGATGTATTTATAGACATTTACACTTAATTCGTATTCTTATTACACTATCTTCGTATAAGAGGGTTTTACTAATCATCGTGTATGGTGGTTTCCTCCAGGTTCCGTCTATCTGAAAGTCCTGGCTGCTCACCTACGTACTTGGTGTAAAAAGGTATACGATATCCCTTTCATAACCCTTCAAGAGAGTTAGAACCATCCGTGTTGCAACTGAGATGTAGTCAACAGTTTCGTTTCCCTCAGTTTTTCCTATCAGCTTGGGAAAGGGAAAGAGTTTCCAATGTAACTTAAACCTTCGGGCTACCATTGTTATAATACAATAAATTATGTACAGGTCTTTGTTCGGTCTATTGTTCAAAGTAAACGACTTTTATAATCATTCACCATGCGGATCTCCCTACCCCGAAATCTGATTACCATGACTATCTTGTTTGGAATGTTGGTATGAATTATAATAGATTATATTGTTTGTTTCTTTCATCCTTTCCTATGTTTAATGTAAAAAATACACTACTTGTAATGAAAAGACAATATTCGTCTAGACTCAGCACAAATAGGCATAATGATTTGGATTATATTACAATTCTGTCTTTATTGTAGAACACTATATATATATACATGCTTGTGAATCGTTTGATGTGTATGCTATGTTGCATTTGCCCAATTCCAAACCTTCCACTATCATGATCTCCGAGTGGACAATTTCGCATATGTGCTCAAATTTAATGGGTTTTGTAATTTATTCCATACCGTGTAATTGCTTTCAATTGGGGTCCTTTTATTTTGTACGAAAGGAACGCACGATTAAAAGGTCTATCAGTCTGTGATTTATGTTCGTTGGATTTCGTCTTCGAGTTTACTGTAATAAATTTTATGGAGGGTTTTTTTTTAAGACCCTTCGATTGAGAAGTTCCTTTATACGAGAGGCAGTTGATATCCTAGAAGCACAGTTATCTATTCACAGTCTTGACAGTAATTTTCTGTATATGTGGGATTCTTGTTGCAATCATTAAATCTTTATTTAACAGAAAAACTACACTCTGTAACTGTATCTATATTCATTACATATCGAGATATAACTTGATGGAATTTACGTGTATAGGCTTGCTCAGATTTCCTACTTAAGAATAGATAGATTCGCTTACTATTTCAACTACAGAAGTAAATGTACACCCATAATTAGAGTCTAATTCTTCCTAGCTCATTTGTACATAAATAGTTCTGTCCAAAATTTCAATTTTAGGGATAAGCTTACACCTGTAGGTAGATCTGTTCATTCTTCAAGTTCAATCACATTATAAATACTTATGTCCAATGATTTTAACCACAGAATTAGACATACACAAAATCTTTCAAGTTAATTTGCATAGCTCATTCTACCTAGAATTCTAGTTCAGAATGCCCCATTCCAGAATATTGGTCCTTGATTATAAACTCCATACAACGACAAATGTCCTATATGAGAGTTATTTCAACTCAAACCAAACAGAGAATCATATCAGCTATACAAAATAATTCAAACAAAGAAGTGTAAGATTTAACATATTTGAATCCAATCCGCAGAAATACAAAGGGAACAACCACATTCCTCCCAATCGTAGAATAGGGCAGCCAAAAATCACTTGTCTGATTGACCCCCCAACCTGACCATGAATCCATGAGGGAGAACTTGGAAACTCCTCCTCAGCAATGTGCTTCAACTCTAGCAGATTCGCCCTTCCTCACACTCGATTAGTAGTGTTCATAACAGTAAGGGAGAAATCAATAGTCTTTTTCCTAGCATACTCAGCAGCATCAAGCCTCCTCACATATGCTATTTATGTCTGTTCCATTTGTCCTCCTGCAATCAATATAAAATATTATGTTTTCATACAAGTGTCAACTCAAATATCTAGTTGGGTCAAATCAGATCTCTGCCCAACAAGCATAATACTTAATTACAATTATCAAATTTGAAATTCGGAATTGCCATAAATGGCAAAAAAATTCCAAATTCGAATTTACTAAAACGGAATAATTTCCAACGAATTTTAAATTTCATAAATACTTTATTTTTTGGGGGATGTCACATCCTTTCCCCCTTCAATAAAACACTGTCCTTAGTGTTCATTTCTTTCTTGGAACAAGATTGGATGAGATTTCTGCAAATCTCCCTCCAACTCCGAAGTGGTCTCCTCAGGACTAAAGTGCTTCCATTGCACCTTTACCTGAGCGTCAGCTCTGTTCCGAAGTGTTATTTCTCTCCGGTCCAAAATGCACAGGGGTTCCACCTGGAACTCGCCTTCAGGTTCCACCTACACCAAGTTCCAATCAATCATATGAGTAGGGTCATGAACATACTTTTTCAACAAAGAGACATGAGATACATTATGAATTCTTAAATTAGTTGGAAGTGCAAGTTGGTATGCTATGGATCCAATTCGAGTTAGTATCCCGAAGGGCCCATGAAACTTGGGTGCCAACTTGGCACAGTTTCCTAACTTCAATGAACTTTTCCGGGCTTTGACCTTCAAATAAACATGGTCTCCCACTTGAAATTCCAAGTGTCTCCTTTTCTGATCTGCATAGCTCTTATGTCTGTCTTGTGCTTCTTTTAAGTTATATTGTACCTTCCTTACCATGTTCTTCATTTCTTGGAGTATCTCTGGTCCAACCATAAGTTTGTCTATCGGGTTATCCCAGCTAATTGGAGTTGTACACTTTTTTTCGTACAGTACCTCGAAAGGGATTAACTTAGCTGGTGTTTGGTACCCATTATTATATGCAAATTATACCAAGTGAAGATAGTCCTCCCATTTGTTCGGTTTTGTTCTTATGTACATGTGGAGCATATCCTCTATGATTTGGTTTGTCCTTTTGGTTTGTCCATCCATTTGTGGGTGATAACTCATACTGAAATTCAAATTAGTATTTAGCCCTGCAAACAATTCCTTCCAAAAACCGGATGTGAATTTTATGTCTCTATCTGAAATCACTATTTTAGGAATACCATGCAGTCTAAAAATTTCTTTCATAAATATTTCAACAATGTTTATAGCTTTAAAAGTAGAATTTACAGGAATAAAGTGTGCAGACTTACTGAGTTTATCGATTACAACCATAATAGAATCATTTTGTTTCTGAGTTTTTGGAAAACCTGTTATAAAGTCAAGCGATATGGTCTCCCATTTCCATTTTGGTATTGGTAATGGTTGTAATAGGCTGGCTGGATGCTAGTCTTTGGCCTTAACCTGCTGACAATCTTAGCATCTAGCCAAATATTATGTTGTTTTTCCCTTCATACTAGGCCAGAAAAATAGTTTTCTAAGTGTTGTTATTGTTTTCTGGTATCCTGGATGGCCAGAATATGGTTTCTTATGCACTTCATCCAAGATTATTAACTTTAACTCTGCTGAATCTGGTATGTAAAGTCTGTTTTTAAATCGTAATCATCCCTTCTCGTCGATACTTAGATCTGGTTTCTTTGAGTTTGCAGTACTATTTTGTAATTCTGCCATTATCTTAGTGTAATTTTCCTCGTTAATACCTGTCGTCCTTATTCTTTGTTCCAGATCACTTTCTTCCCTGCTGATATTTATTTCAAATAACCCATGGATTCTTCTGCTTAAGGCGTCTGCTACTTTATTTTCCTTACCCTTGATATGTCTGACTTCAAAGTCGAATTCGCTCAGGAAGGCTAGCCATATTGCTTGCCTTGCATTAAGATCTGGTTGGCTAAATAGATACTTCACGCTGCTATTATTCATTAATAGTAGAAATTTTCTGCCCATTATGTAGTGTTGCCACATTTTTAAGGCGTGTATTAACGTTGCCAATTCTAAGTCATGAGTGACATAATTTCGCTTATGTTCCTTTAATTTCCAGGACTCATAACAAATCACGTGTCCTTCCTGAGTTAGGACACAACCTAATCCTTCTTTACTCGCATCAACATAGACGATAAAGTCTTTGTCTGGGTCTGCTACCTTCAAGATGGGTGTCGTTGTCAATAATTCTTTCAGCTTGTTAAAATTGTCTTGGCACTTCTGTGTCTAGTTAAACTTGGTCCCTTTCTTTTGTAATGATGTGATAGGGTAGGCTATCCTGGAAAACCCTTCTATAAATCTGCGATAATATCCAGTGATTCCCATGAATGACTGGATATCTGCTACATCTTTAGGTACCGTCCATTCCATAATGTTTTTTATCTTTTCAGGGTCTACGACAATGCCTTCTGCTGAAATTACATGTCCTAGATATTGTATTTCCTTTTGATAAAAGTCACACTTATCAAATTTGGCATACAGTTTGTGTTTCCTCAATGTTTGTAGAACTATTCTTAAGTGTTCGTCATGCTCTTCCTCTGTTTTAGAATAGACCAGAATATCATCGATAAATACTACTACGAATTTGTCTAAGTACTCAATGAAAATACTGTTCATCAGACACATAAACATGGATGGTGTGTTAGTGAGTCCGAAAGGTATGACTACGAATTTGTAGTGTCCATATCTTGTTCAAAAAGATGTTTTGTTTATGTCCTCATCTTTTATCCTAACTTGATGATAACTAGATCATAAATCCAACGTTGAAAAGATCTTGGCCCCACCTACTTGATCGAATAGATCATTTATCCTTGGTAAGGGGTATCTGTTCTTAATCATCATTTTGTTCAGTTGTCTATAATCGATACATAGACTTAGAGTACTATCTTTCTTTTTCACAAAGAGGATTGGTGTGCTCGATGGTGAAACACTTGGTCTAATATACTCTTTGTCTAACAATTCCTATAACTGTACTTTTAACTCTGTCAGTTCTGGTAGACTCATTTGGTAAGGTTATTTTGAGATAGTGGGTTATTTTAAGACAGGGGATTAGCCAGGTAGTAGGTCTATGGAGAAGTCTATTTCCATTCTAGGAGGTAATTCCGGTATCTCATCCACAAACATGTCTCTAAATTCACATAGGACAACAAAGTCTTCTAACTTTGGATTATCTTCTTTTTCTAACATATTCGTTACTTGGATTGCATAAACTTGACATCCCTTTCTCATACAATTAGTTACTCCTATTTTCAAAGGTGGATTAGGCTCTGTTCCGCCTAGAAGTACACCCTCTTGTTGTTCGCCTACACAATGAAATTTCGATCTGGTTGATTACTGTATTTCCATTATTAAAGAATATTGTGTGAAGAATTTTATTTTTACTTCAGCTATATCATTCATTTCTTTTTAAGAGATGAAACATATCATTAATGATGGACCCTATTTTGATGGGAGGGTACCCATCAGTGTGTATTGTCTCCTTCAACCATGACCCTGTACGACTATCCAGATGGAAACGTTAAGGAAAGAATCCTGTGACGAGATTTTAGAAGTTAAGTAAGCGTTGGTAGGATGTATGTATAGACATTTACACTTAATTCGTATTCTTATTACACTGTCTTCGTATAAGAGTTTTTTACTAATCATCATGTATGGTGGTTTCCTCTAGGTTCCGTCTATCTGAAGGTCCTAGCTTCTCACCTATTACTCGACGTGAAAAGGCATACGATCTCCCTTTCATAACCCTTCAAGAGAGTTAGAATTGTCCGTGTTGCAACTGAGATGTAGTCAACAGTTTTGTTTCCCTCAGTTTTTCCTATCGGATTGGGAAAGGGAAAGAGTTTCCAATGTAACTTAAACCTTCGGGATACCATTGTTATAATACAATAAATTACGTACAGGTCTTTGTTCGGTCTATTGTTCAAAGTAAATGACTGTTATAATCATTCCCCATGCGGATCTCCCTACCCCAAAATCTGATTACCATGACTATCTTGTTCAGAATGTTGGTATGAATTATAATAGATTATATTGTTTGTTTCTTTCGGCCTTTCCTATGTTTAATGTAAAAAATACCCTACTTGTAAAGAAAAGACGATATTCGTCTGGACTCAGCACAAATAGGCATAATGATTTGGATTATATTACAATTCTGTCTTTATTCTAGAACACTATATATATATATACATGCTTGTGAATCATTTGATGTGTATGCTATGTTGCATTTGCCCAATTCCAAACCGTCCACTGTCATGATCTCTGAGTGGACAATTTCGCATATGTGCTCAAATTTAATGGGTTTTGTAATTTATTCCATACTGTGTAATTGCTTTCAATTGGGGTCCTTTTATTTTGTACGAAAGGAATGCAAGATTAAAAGGTCTATCAGTCTGTGATTTATGTTCATTGAATTTCGTCTTCGAGTTTACTGTAATAAATTTTACGGAGGCTTTTTTTTTTAAGACCCTTCGATTCAGAAGTTCCTTTATACGAGAGGCAGTTGATCTCCTAACAACATAGTTATCTATTCACAGTCTTGACAGTAATTTTCTGTATATGTGGGATTCTTGTTGCAATCATTAAATCTTTATTTAACAGAAAAACTACACTCTGTAACTGTATCTATATTCATTACATATCGAGATATAACTTGATGGAATTTACGTGTACAGGCTTGCTCAGATTTCCTACTTAAGTATAGATAGATTCGCTTACTATTTCAGCTACAGAAGTAGATGTACACCCATAATTAGAGTCTAATTCTTCCTAGCTCATTTGTACATAAATAGTTATGTCCAACATTTCAATTTCAGGGATAAGCTTACACCTGTAGGTAGATCTGTGCATTCTTCAAGTTCAATCACATTTAAAATACTTCTGTCCAATGATTTTAACCACAAAATTAGACATACACCAAATCTTTCAAGTTAATTTGCATAGCTCATTCTACCTAGAATTCTAGTTTAGAATGCCCCATTCTAGAATCTTGGTCCTTGATTATAAACTCCGTACAAGGACAAATTTCCTACATGAGAGTTATTTCAACTCAACCCAAACAGAGCATCATATCAGCTATACAAAATCATTCAAACAAAGAAGTGTAATATTTAACATATCTGAATCCAATCCGCAGAAATACAAAGGGAACAACCACATTCCTCCCAATCGTAGAATAGGAAAGCCAAAAATCACTTGTTTGATTCACCCCCTAACCTAACCATGAATCCATGAGGGAAAACTTGGAAACTCCTCCTCAACAATGTCCTTCAACTCCAACAGATTCCTCCTGCCTCACACTCGATCAGTAATGTTCATAACAGCAAGGGAGAAATCAATAGTCTTTTTCCCAGCATACTCAGCAGCATCTTGCCTCCTCACATATTCTATTTATCAAAAGAATGCCTTTGCCTAGGTCTTTCTTTTCCCCCCTTGGGAATTTTCGCAAATTTCAAAATCCATGATTTTCGGGGGCTGCCCATGGCCAAATCTTTGATTTTCCACTTGTCATAGTCAGCCCAGAGGTAGTTCCAACATGTTCCCCACTCATGGAGTCATGGTCAACTGATTTTTAACATGTCTATTCCATTTGTCCTCCTGCAATCAATATATAATATTATGTTTTCATACAAGTGTCAAGTCAAATAACTAGTTGGGTCAAATCAGATCTCTGCCCAATAGTCATAATACTTAATTACAATTATCAAAATTGAAATTCAGAATTGCCATAAATGACAAAAAAATTCCAAATTCGAATTTACTAAAACGGAATAATTTCCAACGAATTTTAAATTTCAAAAATACTTTTTTTTGGGGGATGTCACATCCTTTCCCCCTTCAATAAAACACTGTCCTTAGTGTTCGTTCCTTTCTTGGAATAAGATTGGATGAGATTTCTGCAAATCTCCCTCCAACTCCGAAGTGGCCTCCTCGGGACTAAAGTGCTTCCATTGCACCTTTACCTGAGCGACAACTCTGTTCCGAAGTGTTATTTCTCTCCGGTCCAGAATGCACTGGGGTTCCACCTGGAACTCACCTTCAGGTTCCACCTGCACCAAGTTCCAATCAATCATATGAGTAGGGTCATGAACATACTTTTTCAACAAAGAGACATGAAATACATTATGAATTCTTAAATTAGCTGGAAGTGCAAGTTGGTATGCTACGGGTCCAATTCGAGTTAGTATCTCGAAGGGCCCATGAAACTTGGGTGCCATCTTGGCACAGTTTCCTAACTTCAATGAGATTTTCCGGGCTTTGGCCTTCAAATAAACATGGTCTCCGACTTGAAATTCGAAGTGTCTCCTTTTTTGATCTGCATAGCTCTTTTGTCTGCCTTGTGCTTCTTTTAAGTTCTGTTGTACCTTCCTTACCATGTTCTCCATTTCTTAGAGTATCTCTGGTCCAACCATAAGTCTGTCTACCGGGTTATCCCAACTAATTGGAGTTGTACACTTTCTGTCGTACAGTACCTTGAAAGGGATTAACTTAGTCGATGTTTGGTACCCATTGTTATATGCAAATTCTACCAAGTGTAGATAGTCCTCCCATTTGTTCGGTTTTGTCCTTACGTACATGTGGAGCATATCCTCTATGATTTGGTTTGTCCTTTCGGTTTGTCCATCCATTTGTGGGTGATAACTCGTACTGAAATTCAAATTAGTATTTAGCCCTGATATGGTCTCCCATTTCCATTCTGGTATTGGTAATGGTTGTAATAGGCCAGCTGGATACTAGTCTTCGACCTTAACTTGCTGACAATCTTGGCATCTAGCCAAATATTCTGTTGTTTTCCCCTTCATACTAGGCCAGAAAAATAGTTTTCTAAGTGTTGTTATTGTTATTTGGTATCCTGGATGGCTAGAATATGGTTTCTTATGCACTTCATCCAAGATTATTAACTTTAACTCTGCTGAATCTGGTATGTAAAGTCTGTTTTTATATCATAATAGTCCCTTCTCGTCGATACTTAGATCTGGTTTCTCTGAGTTTGCAGTACTATTTTGTAATTCTACCATTATCTTAGTGTAATTTTCGTCGTTAATACCTACCATCTTTATTCTTTGTTCCAGATCCCTTTCTTCCCTGCTGATATTTATTTCAAATAACCCATGGATTCTTTTGCTTAAGGCATCTTCTACTTTATTTTCCTTACCCTTGATATGTCTGACTTTGAAGTCAAATTCGCTTAGGAAGGCTAGCGATATTTCTTGCCTTGCATTAAGATCTGGATGGCTAAATAGATACTTCACACCGCTATTATTTGTTAATAGTAGAAATTTTCTGCCCATTATGTAGTGTCGCCACATTTTTAAGGCGTGTATTATCGCTGCCAATTCTATGTCACGAGTGACATAATTTCGCTCATGTTCCTTTAATTTCCAGGACTCATAACAAATCACGTGTCCTTCCTGAGTTACGACACCACCTAATCCTTCTTTGCACTTATGTGTCTAGTTAAACTTGGTCCCTTTCTTTTGTAACGACGTGATAGGGTAGGCTATCTTAGAAAACCCTTACGTAAATCTACGATAATATCCAGTGATTCCCATGAATGACTGGATATCTGCTACATCTTTAGGTACCATCCATTCCATAATGGATTTTATCTTTTCAGGGTCTATGACAATGCCTTCTGCTGAAATTACATGTCCTAGATATTGTATTTCCTTTTGATAAAAGTCACACTTATCAAATTTGGCATACAGTTTGTGTTTCCTCAACGTTTGCAGAACTATTCTTAAGGGTTCGTCATGCTCTTCCTCCATTTTAGAATAGACTAGAATATTATCGATAAATACTACTATGAATTTGTCTAAGTACTGAATGAAAATACTGTTCATCAGGCACATAAACATGGCTGGTGTGTTAGTGAGTCCAAAAGGTGTGACTACGAATTTGTAGTGTCCATATCTTGTTCGAAAAGTTGTTTTGTTTATGTCCTCATATTTTATCCTAACTTGATGATAACTGGATCGTAAATCCAACTTTGAAAAGATCTTGGCCCCACCTACTTGATCGAATAGATCATTTATCCTTGGTAAGGGGTATTTGTTCTTAATCGTCATTTTGTTCAGTTGTCTATAATCGATACATAGTCTTAGAGTACTTTCTTTCTTTTTCACAAAGGGGACTGGTGCGCCCCATGGTGAAATAATTGGTCTAATATACTCTTTGTCTAACAATTCATGTAACTATATTTTTAACTCTATCAGTTTTGGTAGACTCATTCGGTAAGGTACTTTTGAGACAGGGGATGAGCCAGGTAGTAGGTATATGGAGAATTCTATTTCCCTTCTAGGAGGTAATTCTGGTATCTCATCCACAAACATGTCTCTAAATGCACATAGGAGAGAAAAGTCTTCTAACTTTGGTTTATCTTCTTTTTCTAACAGATTCGTTACTTGGATTGCATAAACTTGAAATCCCTTTCTCATACATTTCTTGAGTTGTATCGCTGAAACTTGTCTGATTGATACAGGTTTTGGTATACCTTGGGTTGTTCTAGTAGTGTCACAATCATCTTTATAGTTAAGTGTATTTGTATAACAATCTAGAAATGCTTTGTGTCTTTCCAGCCAATCCATTCCGATGATCATATCATAGGATCCTAGTGGTAGAATATTCAGATTTGTTTTTATGTTTTGTCCGTCTAAGTTAAATTCAAAATCAGAAATAAAGTCAACCACTTTCCTTTTAGTTCTTGTTTCTAACTGTACTATCCATGATTTTGCGTGTTTCATCCTCTTAAGTTTATTTGACTCTACTACTCCAGGAGTGATATAACTTAATGTAGCTCCAAGATCAATTAAAACAGAAATTCGGGTGTTATTGATTTTACCTTCGATTTCTACTACGGAGGATTGGTGGTCAGCTTGCCAGCCATCTATGGCTGCATTAATCCGATGCAAGCTTCTGCCCATGTCTCCCACTGTCGAGGCTTCCTGTAACTTATGAGCAACAGTTCTATTTGTTGAACTTAAATGAGGACAGTTCCTTCTTAGATGAGGTTCTCCACATTTCCAACACTTTAGTGGTTTGCGGGGGCTGTCTCCAAACTTCTTCATTCCCAGATTTACCGATTTACAGCCTCCCTGTGTGCTTGGATGGTTTGTGTGAAAATATTTCCTCGGAAAGCTTTTTGCTACGTTTCGATAGGGATCTGGCTAGTATCCCTTCTTTCGTTGATTCATCCATTTTTGTTTCTTATCCTTCCTGGCTTTAGGAAACTCTGTCTGTTGTTTGTATTGAGCGTAGCACATTCGTGCTTTCCTAAACACTTCACTTAATGATTTGGGGTTGTCAAATTCAATTCTGTCCCGGTAGGACTGCAGTAAACAACTTAAGAATCGTTGGATTTTTACCTTATCTTCTCGGATGTAAGGTACGAACCTTAATAGTTCCAGGAATTTATTTATAAGGTCTTCCATTGTCATCTGTCCAAGCCTTAGTTCGTAAAATTCTTTTGTTTTCCTTTCGTAGTATCTTTCAGAAAGGTATTTTTTCTTGAAATACTTCTTAAAGTCATACCACTCCACCTGTTTCACCTTTAGGCCCTTGGCCAATTTGAGGTCTTGCCACCGAATGCTGGCCTTCCCTTTCAAATTGTAGATGGCTATTCTGACCTTCATATTACTAGAGTAGTTGTAGATCTGGAAGTATTTCTTGATGTCCAACAACCATGCCTCAACTTCTTCTCCTATCTTGGATTCTCCATTGAAGGTAGTTAGTTTGATCTTTTTGAATTCTCCTTCAAGGTGGTCTACTTGTTTCCTTTTTCTGTCTGTTTTAGTTTTGTCTTCAGCTGAAGGTGTTCCTTCAAATGAACTATCTCCTTTTTCTGTTTCCAGTCCTGAGTTCTTGGAATCTCTCTTGCTAACTTATTCGTCGTTATTATCATCCTTCAAGCTTTTCTTGGTCACTATACTGCGTAGTAGGACTTCATTTATCTCTTGTTGTTCCTGCTGTGCTTTCTTCAGTTTCTTGTTGTCGGCTTTGAAAACCTGCAATTCAATAATAAGATTCCTCATTGTTTCCAACACTTATGTGGGTGAGATTCTGTCATTGTTCTGTCTTGGATATCCAGGAGGTCTCTGCTCCAGATTTCCCTCCATCTTGATTTCTGCATTGTCTTGAGTTGACATAATTGTCACAAAATAGAAAGGGCTTTCTGTTTGTAACATCAAGGTTTATTAGTTTTGTATAAATCACAATATGTACTTAAGTGACTAATGTGGCCCTATTCAGGTCCAATGTTGTAACTTTGGCTCTGATACCATGTGTAATGAACCTCAAAATACCATACAAAAAAAAAAAATTGTTTACATATTTTGCTTGGCAGGAAGTAATCCATTAGCGATAAGAATTCTACTAATGCAACTCTGATATAGAACTTTACCATAGAATTTTCATTAGTTATTTTTCTTTTTCTTTTTACTATACAACTCATTAAAAATCCTCCTTACCACATGCTATTCAAAGTATGTTATCATGTCTTACCTTAAGTGAGAAAGTTATAAAGGAAAACCCCAAGGCTTTAGCAAAAGAACTAAAACCTTTAGGCATAGGGTCTAAATGATAAAAGTAACTTTACATAAACCATACTATACTCACCCTATTTGGCATAAGGTTTCCATACCATACTCACGCCCAAGTGTGCTCAAAATTTTCCTCCTAGGGAAATCTCTTTGGTTCCTACCAACTTGATCAATGGTCGGGTAAGGACCGATGACTGTCACAAGCCTCCAGGCTCTGGTCATTTAAAGGCTCTTAACTCGAAACTGGTCAAATTGAAAGCTCGATGTCATGTCACTAGTGGACCTATGACAACGAGGATCCAACCACTACCTAAGACCTGTCGCAGGGGTATGGAAGCGACCTTCATTAAGCGGGAAAAGAAAATCCCTATGAGGGTATTAAAAGCTCTGCATCCATCATTAAGGCAGTCTACTGGACCCTGGTCATACTTAAATTTCTTGGCTCTATACTCGAAGTGTCTCACCGACCCTATCCTGGTCATGTGGCTTGTTCGTCCTTCGCACTAACCACAATTAATTCGAGGTGACAAGGCATCGTTTACATTTGGAGAGGGTTGAGAGTTTGTCATTCCGAGTTCTTTATTTTTTGTGAATAGGTTCTGTGTGTCGAGGAGGTTTAGAGGTGAATATTGTGGCCTGGTGGTTGCCTCCATCCGGTTTCAGATGACATGCCTTACATTACGGGTAAGTTCTTCTCTAACTTCAAACATTAAAACCCTGGTTATTTCAAATAGGAAGACTATGATAAATTGACCGTGTCAAGCTATCGTTCTGTGTTCTCCCTTATTTTCTTCTTGTGGAATTTTTCTTTTGTCAAACTTCCTTACACTACATTCCGAGCCATCCTTAACCCTGCTGCAATGGCCTTTTCCTTGAGGTCGTCGATGATTCCCTTCTGTTTACAGAGAGGGACAATTATCCCTACCTATCCAGGTTCGAGATATAGGGTTTTGTAACTCTTTGTCGTGAACCATAATTCATATCTAAGTATTCATGAATCAGAGGGTAGTGTTTATTCAGGGGTTCGATTATCAAAATCTTGATCGGAGTAATCTCTACATTTAATTTACTGACCTAAGTGAATTCTGTTAAAAGGGGTTTTGGGTAGTCTGGGCTCACAGTCAGTTACTTCTATTTTGAAAGGTGGATTAGGCTCTGTTCCGCCTAGAAGTACACCCTCTTATTGTTCGCCTACACAATGAAATTTTGATCTGGTCGATTACTGTATTTCCATTATTAAAGAATATTGTGTGAAGAATTTTATTTTTACTTCAGCTATATCATTCATTTATTTTTAAGAGCTGAAACATATCATATGGGCCCTATTTTGATGCGAGGGCACCCATCAGTGTGTATTGTCTCATTCACCCATGGCCCTGTACGACTATCCAGATGGAAACGTCAAGGAAAGAATCCTATACCACGAGTTCAGAAGTTAAGTAAGCATTGGTATGATGTATTTATAGAAATTTTCACTTAATTCGTATTCTTCTTACACTGTCTTCTTATAAGAGTCTTTTACTAATCATCATGTATGGTTGTTTCCTCTAGGTTCCATCTATCTGAAGGTCCTGGCTACTCACCTACCTACTCAGTGTAAAAAGGTACATGAGTTCCCTTTTGTAACCCTTCTAGAGAGTTAGAACCATCCATGTTGCAATTGAGATGTAGTCAACAGTTTCGTTTCCCTCAGTGTTTCCTATTGGCTTGGGAAAGGGAAAGAGTTTCCAATGTAACTTAAACCTTTGGACTACCATTGTTATAATACAATAAACTACATACAGGTCTTTGTTCGGTCTATTGTTCAAAGTAAATGACTGTTATAATCATTCACCATGCAGATCTCCCTACCCTGAAATCTAATTACCAGGACTATCTTGTTCGGAATATTGGTATGAATTATAATAGATTATATTGTTTGTTTCTTTCAGCCTTTCCTATGTTTAATGTAAAAAATAACCTACTTGTAAAGAAAAGAGGATATTCGTCTAGACTCAGCACGAATAGGCATAATGATTTGGATTATATTATGATTCTGTCTTTATTCTAGAACACTATATGTGATATCCCCAAAAATAAAATAATTTTGAAATTTAAATTTGCTGGAAATTTATTTCCTCTTTTAGTAAATTCGAATTTGGATTTTTTTTTTCCATTTATGGAAATTTCGACTTTCGAGTTTGATATTTGTAATTAATTATTATGACTTTTGGGCAGAGTTCTAATTGGACTCAATTAACTATTTGACTATGACACTTGTATATAAAAAAAAAGAATATTTATATTAATTGCAGGAAGACAAATGGAACAACCATGTTAAAATCCATTGACCATGACTCCATGAGTGGGGAACAAGTTGGAACTACCTCTGGGCTGATTATTACAAGTGGCAAATTAGAGATTTGGCCATTGGCAGCCCCTGGAAATCAGGGATTTAGAAAGCTGCGAAAATCCCCCCCCAAGGGAGGGAAAACAACCTGGGAAAAATTGATAAATAGCATATGCGAGGAGGCAGGACGATGCCAAGTATGATGGGGAAAATATTTTTGAGCTCTCTTGCTGTTATGAACACTACAGATTGATTGCGAGGCAAGATGAGTCTTCTGAAACAAATTTTCCTTACTGTTATCAGAATTGCTGAGTAAGTGTGAGGCAAGAGGATAACTGCTGAAATTGAAGGACATTGTTGAGGAGGAGTTTTGAGTTACCCCTCATGGACTCATGGTCAGGCTAGGGGGTGAACTGGGCAAGTAATTTGGCTGCCCTGTTCTACGGTTGGGAGGAACGTGGATGTTCCCTTTGTCTTCTCGCGATCTGGTTCATATATGTTGCTCTACTCTTTTTTTTTTTGAATGATTTTATATCTGATGCAATGTATTTGTTAAATTGGAACTAAAATGATTTCCATTTTCTGTTCGAATGATTTGATATCTGATGTCATGTATTTATTAAATCTAAACGAATGATAGAATTGGCCTTTTATTTGTTATGATAGTTGAAAGGATTTATGCATGGTTAAATTCTGGAAGAAATCTCCTCTAAATTAGATTCACTGTTATTTTTCTTTCTTTATTCGTTGTTTGAGTGAAATCAATGTTGAGATTGGCATATTGGGAGTGAAGGTTATGCTGTAATTTCATTAATCTAACTATATAAATAATGTCGGGAACAACATTCTGAGTTTTGTAAACTATGCCACTCTTTCCTTTCCATTAAAAAGACTATGTAGAGACAGATATGTAGTTGAGGTAGGAAGACTGACTATTATACCAGTTATCCCTTATAGTTCATTAACCTAACCCATATAAAGGTATCTCGAATAAGAGAATATAGAAACAAAAAATCATACTATAATTTGCAATGACAGATCTATTACATGAACTACTTTAACAGTAAAGGAACCAGATGCACCCTTTCTTATTACTGAAATTTCCTTTTTCCAAGGCTATACCAATTCAACTATTCATATTTAGACTTTCATGTATTAATAACGATGCACAAACAAAAAAAAATAAAAAAATAAGAAGTGTTGAATCATGAAATGTGAAAGGACTGTGGGCCCAACATTTAGGGATTTCGGGGTTTTCGAACACCTGATGCATAAACAAAAATGAAACAAGAAGTGCTGAATCGCGAAATACAAAAGGGATGTGGGCCCATCATTTTGGGATTTCGGGGTTTTCGAACACCTGATGCATAAACAAGAATGAAACAAAAAGTGCCGAATCGCGGAATGCGAAAGGGCTGTGGGCCTAACATTTCAGGATTTTGGGGTTAGTAAAGCAAAGGAACTCCACGCATATGTAATAAGCAAATCCTGAATGCCGAAATATCAACTTTGTATTTTATCTTCTTTTAAAATATGCTCAGTCTTTGTTTGAATGATTCGTGTATTTGATTTTATGCGTCTAATTGTGCTCAATTGAAATAATTTCCATGGAAGACATCTATTCGTTGTAAGAAGGTTATGTTCAAAGACTAAATTTTGGGAATGGTTCCTCTTGAAACAAAATGCTAGACAAAACTATCTACATATGAACTTGAAAGAACAGATCCACCTATAGGAGCATATTTAACTCTGAAATCAAAATTCTAGGTAGGATTGTCTATGTATAAATGAGATTGAAAGGTACCGATCTATTTATAGGCATATGTGTACTTTTGTAATTGAAGTTCTAGCAGATCTAGCTTTGAATAATTGAATTGGAGGAAGCCTGTACATATAATACTTCGGGGTTTTGGGGTTCCGGGTTTCGGGGTTTTGCGATTTGGGATTTCGTGACTCCGGTGGCAACGATACTAGGCCCTTCGAACTCCCGGGTCCCGAAATGACAAAAAGGGATTAATAGGTTTTGGCTCCTCCTTTAGCCCCCATCCATATTATCACACGCGATGACCTGGGGCTAACTCCACAAAGAACATCGGGGTTTCGTGTATCAGGATTTCATGACTTGCGAAAACGAGGGCTCTTGCCTTTGGGTTTTTTGGGTGCCGAAATGATGAAACCTATTCATGCTAAATTGATTCGGGGTTTCGTGTACTGAGATTTCGCGACTTGCGAAAATGAGGAGTCTTGACCTTTGGTTTCCTGGGTGCCAAAAGGCCGATCGACAACCACGTGTTCCTCCGATGGATGGCTACGACCTTTAGCCATGATCAACAGTTTTGATCTTCACTCCCCTGCATGCACCAGGTTTAAACCTCGCGCATCTTTTCTGGATCCGAAAACTCTCACAGTTTCGACACTTCTCCCCGAAGTGTCTCCACCATTCATTTCATTTTTTCTCCTGCGCGTCCTCCCAGAGGTTAAACTCTGTGCGCCCAGATCCTTTCTCCAACTGATCTAACGACAATTTTGCTCCCATCTGAGCTTTATCTCTCTGATCTCTCAAAGGTTCCTTCGACCTAAGCTTATATACTGCCTAAATACATATAAGCATGTTAGAGTAGTATGATAATTAAGGGAAGTACTAGAATTATGGAAGAATTTATCCATATAAGCTTTTCTGTTCGAAATAAACTTGACTGGCGTAATAATGTCATTATGGATAGAAATGAATCTTACCTTCTCTTAAATTCTAAGCTTAAACGAAATTGAATTATGTCATAGAATTTATTTTTTTATGGTGAATTTGAGGTACATTACATATGGTATCAGAGCAAAAGTTACAACACTGGGCCTGAACAGGGCCACATTAACTGCTTAGTATATATTCTGATTTATGAAAAAACTAATAAATCTTGTGGTTACAAACATAAAGCCTTTCTATTTTGTGTTGATTATGGCAGCCCAAGAAGGTGAAAAAATCATGATGGAATGGAATCCGTAGAAAGGACCTCTTGGATATCCAAGATAGAACAGCGATGGAAGCTCACCCATAGAGGTGTTGGAAACAATGGGGAATCTTATTGCTGAACTACAGGTTTTCAAGGCCGACAATGAAAAATTGAAGAAAGCATAGCAAGAACAACAAGAGATAAATGAAGTCCTGCTACGTAGTATAGTAACCAACAAAAGCCCAAAAGATGATAAACATGATGAGGAGGTCAGCAAAAGGGCCTCCAAATATTCTAGTGTAGAAGCAGAAAAAGAAGACAGTTCGTCTTAAGGGACGCCTTCCGCTGAAGACAAAACCATACCAGACAGAAAAAGAAAACAAACAGACCGCCTTGAAGGAGAATTTAAAAAGATAAAACCAGCTACCTTTGATGGAGAATCCAGGACAGGAGAAGAAGCTGAAGCATGGTTGTTGGACATCAAAAAATACTTCCAGATCTACAACTATTCCAACAACATGAAGGTCAGAATGGCCATCTAAAATCTGAAGGGGAAGGCCAACATTTGGTGGTAGGACCTGAAATTGGCCAAGGGCCTAAAGGAAAAACAGTTGGAATGGTACGACTTTAAGAAGTATTTCAAGAAACAATACCTTTTTGAAAGCTATTATGAAAGGAAGACAAAAGAATTTTACGAGTTATGACTCAGAAAGATGATGATGGAGGACCTTATAAATAAATTTTTGGAACTACTAAGTTTCATACCATACATCCACAAGGATAAGGTAAAAATCCAACGATTCTTAAGTTGTTTACCACAGATGTACCAGGATAGAATTGAGTTTTACAGCCCCAAATCCTTGAGTGAGGTATTCAGGAAAGAAAGAATGTGCTATGACCAGTATAAACAGTGGGAAGAGTTTCCCAATACTTGGAAGGATAAGAAGCAAGATCAAATGAACCAGTGGAAGAAGGGATACTAGCCAGCTCCTTATCGGGTTGCAACAAAAAGTTTACCAAGGAAGGATTTTCACTACAATCATCCGAATATGCAAGGTAGCGGTAAACCTGGGAACGAAGAAGTTTGGGGACAACTCTCGTGAGCCATTAAAGTGTTGGGAGTGTGGAGAATCTCATCTAAGGAGGAACTGTCCATGTTTAATTGTAGCCAACAGAATTGACGTTCACAATTTGCAGGAAGCCTCGACAATGGGAGATGTGGGCAGAAGTATGGATCAGATAAATGCAACCATAGATGGTCGACAAGCTGACCACCAGTCCTCGGTGGTAGAAATCGAAGGTAAAATCAACAACACTCGAATTTCTGTTTTAATTGACACTGGAGCTACGTTAAGTTATATTACTCCTGATGTAGTAGATTCGAATAAACTTTAGAAACTGAAACACTCAAAGTCATGACTTATACAACTAGCAACAAGTACTAAAAGAAAAGTAGTTGACTTTATTTCTGATCTTGAGTTCATATTAGATGGTCAAAAGATAAGGACCAACCTGAACATCCTACCACTAGGATCTTATGATATGATTATCGGGATGGATTGGTTGGAACAACACAAAGCAGTACTAGACTATTATACAAAGATACTTAGCTATAAAGACAATTTTGGCACTAGTAGAATAGCCCAAGGCATACCAAAACCTGTATTAGTTAGACAAGTTTCAATGATGCAACTCAAGAAATGTATTAGAAAGGGATGTCAAGTTTATGCCATCCAAGTAACAAATCTATTAGAAAAAGAAGATAAGCCCAAGTCAGAAGACTTTGTTGTCCTACGTGAATTCAAAGACATGTTTGTGGATGAGATACCAGAATTACCTCCTAGAACGGAAATAGATTTTTCCATAGACTTACTACCTGGATCAGCCCCTATGTCAAAAGAACCCTACCGAATGAGTCTACCAGAGCTGACAAAATTAAAAATACAATTAGAGGAATTGTTGGACAAAGAGTATATTAGACTGAGTGTCTCGCCATGGGAAGCACTAGTCCTCTTTGTGAAAAAGAAAGACGGTACTCTAAGACTATGTATATATTATAGACAACTGAACAAATGACCATTAAGAACAAATACCCCTTACCAAGGATAACTGAGCTGTTCGATCAAGTTGGTGGGGCCAACATCTTTTCAAAATTGGATTTACGATCCGGTTATCATTAAGTTAGGATAAAGGACGAGGACATAAACAAAACATCTTTTCGAACAGGATATGGACACTATGAGTTTGTAGTCATACCTTTTGGACTCACTAACGCACCAGTCGCATTTATGTGCTTGATGAACAACATTTTTAGTCAGTACTTAGACAAGTTCATAGTAGTATTTATAGATGATATTTTGGTCTATTCAAAGACGGAAAAAGAACATGATGAACACTTAAGGATAGTTCTGCAAACGTTGAGGAAACACAAACTGTATGCCAAATTTGACAAGTGTGACTTTTATCAAAAATAGATACAATATTTAGGACATGTCATTTCCTTAGAAGGTATTTCCATAGACCCATAAAAGATAAAATCCATTATGGAATGGTCAGTACCTAAGGATGTGGCAGATATCCGATCATTCATGGGAATCACCAGATATTATCGTAGATTTATAGAAGGGTTTTCCAAGATAGCTTACCCTATCACATCATTACAAAAGAAACGGACCAAGTTTAACTGGTCGCAAAAGTGTCAAGACCATTTTAACAAGCTGAAAGAATTATTGACACTGGCAGAACTAGATAAAGACTTCACAGTATGCATTGATGCAAGTAAAGAGGGACTAGGTGGTGTTCTAACTCAATAAGGGCACATGATTTGTTACGAGTCCTGGAAATTAAAGGAACATGAGTGAAATTATGTCACTCATGACTTAGAATTGGTAGCAGTAATACATGCCTTAAAAATGTGGCGACACTACATAATGGGAAGGAAATTTCTACTATTAACGGATAATAGCGGTGTGAAATATCTGTTTAACGAACCAGACCTTAATGAAAGCCAAGCAAGGTGGCTAGCCTTCCTGAGTGAATTCAACTTTGAGGTCAGACATATCACTGGCAAATAAAATAAACTAGAAGACACTTTAAGTAGAAGAGTCCATGGGTTATTTGAGGTAAATATCAGCAGGGCAGAAAGTGATCTGGAACAAAAGGTAAAGACGACCAGTATTAGCGACATAAATTACACTAAGATGATGGCAGAATTATGAAACAATACCGTAGACTCAGATAAACCAGATCTAAGTATCAACAATAAGGGACTCTTACGATTTAAAAACAAACTTTACATACCAGATTCAACAGAGTTAAAATTAACATTTTTGGACAAAGTTCATAAGAAACCGTATTTTGGTCATCCAGGTTACCAAAAAACGATATCAACACTTAGAAAATTATTTTACTGGCCTAATATGAAAGGAGAAACAATAGAATACTTGGCTAGGTGCTAGGATTGTCAGTAGGTTAAGGCCGAACACCAGCATCCAGCTGGCCTATTACAGCTATTATCAGTACCAGAATGGAAATGGGAGACCATATCACTAGACTTTATAATAGGTTTGACAAAAACTTAGAAACATAATGATTCTATCATGGTTGTAATCGATAAACTCGGTAAGTCTGCACACTTTATTCCTGTAAATTCTACTTTTAAAGCTCTAAACATTGTTGAAATATTCATGAAAGAAATTTTTAGAATGCAAGGTATTCCTAAAATGGTGATTTCAGATAGAGACGTAAAATTCACATCCGCTTTTTGGAAGGAATTGTTTGTAGGGATAAATACTAATTTGAATTTCATTACGAGTTATCATCCACAAACCGATGGATAGACCGAAAGGACAAACCAAATCATAGAGGATATGCTCCACATGTATGTAAGAACAAAGTCGAACAAGTGGGAAGGCTACCTACACTCGGTAGAATTTTCATATAACAATGGGTACCAAACTTCGGCTAAGTTGAGCCCTTTCGAAATACTGTATGGAAAAAAGTGTACAACTCCAATTAGCTGGGATAACCTGGCTGACCGACTCATGGTTGGACCAAAGATGCTCCAAGAAATGGAGAACATCGTAAGGAAGGTACAACAGAACTTGAAAGAAGCACAGGACAGACAGAAGAGCTATGCAGATTAGAAAAGAAGACACTTGGAATTTCAAGTAGGAGACCATGTTTATTTGAAATTCAAAGCCCGAAAAATCTCATTGAAGTTAGGGAACTGTGCCAAGATGGCACCCAAGTTTTGTGGGCCCTTTGAGATACTAGCTCAAATTGGACCCGTAGCATATCAACTTTCACTTCCAGCTAATCTAAGAATTCGTAATGTATTTCATGTGTCTTTGTTGAAAAAGTATATTCATGATCCTACTCATATGATTGATTGGAACTTGGTGTAGGTGGAACCCGAAGGCGAGTTCCAGGTGGAACCCCTCCGCATTCTGGACCGGAGAGACATAGCTCTTCAGAACAGAGCTGTCCCTCAGGTAAAGGTGCAATGGAAGCAGTTTAGTCATGAGGAGGTCAGTTGGGAGCTGGAGGGAGATTTGCGGAAATATCATCCAATCTTGTTCCAGGAAAGGAACGAACATTGAGGACAGTGTTTTACTGAAGGGGGAAAGGATGTGATATCCCCAAAAATAAAACAATTTTGAAATTTAAATTTGCTGGAAATTTATTTCTGCTTTTAGAAAATTCGAATTTGGAAATTTTTTTGCCATTTATGGCAATTCCGAATTTTGAGTTTGATATTTGTAATTAATTATTATGAATGTTGGGTAGAGTTCTGATTGGACTCAACTAACTATTTGACTATGACACTTGTATATAAAAAATAGAATATTTTTATTAATTGCAGGAGGACAAATGGAACAACCATGTTAAAATCAACTGACCATGACTCCATAAGTGGGGAACAAGTTGGAACTACCTCTGGGCTGATTATTACAAGTGGCACATAAGAGATTTGACCATTGACAGACCCTAAAAATTAGGGATTTAGAAAGCTGCGAAAATCCCCCACCAAGGGAGGGAAAAAGACCAGGGCAAAATTGATAAATAACATATGCGAGGAGGCAGGACGCTGCCAAGTATGCTGGGGAAATGATTTTTTATCTCTGTTGCTGATATGAACACTACAGATTGAGGTTGAGGAAAGAGGAGTCTGTTGAAACCGATTTTCCTTGCTGTTATCAACACTGTTGAGTAAGTGTGAGGCAAGAGGATAACTGCTGAAATTGAAGGACATTGTTGAAGAGGAGTTCCGAGTTAGCCCTCATGGACTCATGGTCAGGCTAGGGAGTGAACTGGGCAAGTGATTTGGCTACCCTATTCTACGGTTGGGAGGAGGCGAGGGGTTATTGTTGAGTTATTTGTGTTTGATCATGATATAGTGTGCTATGAGCCATAAATACAAGGTTCTTCTAAAGTTGCAAGTGCTACAACTGACGACTTGAAATACATGAATTTGGACTTCTACAAATCTATGTATGAGGGTAAGAAATAATGTGCATCTAGTATCTTGCTTTCAACTAGTTTGTTGCCATATTAATTTATGTATTTTTAGACAAGTCCAACTAGTTTCTCTGGTTGTTGTTTGATATGCGTGCCTCATGCATATTTCAATTACCTTTGTTCTATTACTGACTGGAATGGTGGGTTGGAGATTTTTTTAGGTGTGTTGTATAAATCTGAAAGAGAAATGGGAGTTGATTACTATTTTTTTTTTCAGAAGCAAGTTCCTTTGATTAAAAATTAAAGCATTAGTACAAGAGACAATGTTTTTCTTGCACACCAAAAGTAACTGCACTAAGCATTAGGTGTGCAAGGAAAAAACCTAATGCATAGTGCAGTTACTTCTGGTCTATTACTAGCTGGAATGGTGGAGTGGAATAATTTTTTTGGTGTGTTTTATATGCAAAATAGAAATGAGGGTTGATTGTTGTTTTGTTTTTTTCAGAGGCCATTTAAGTTGGTCAGGGGTTGTTACAGAAGTGTGTAGGCTGAAAACAATCAAAGGTTAATAGAAAAAAGGCGTGTTGGTTTGAAGTTTTGTTGTTCACTTTGTCTTTGGGTTGCAAAATGTGTTTATCCTCCTTGTGTTCTGTTATAGTTCATGTGACATCCAAAAAAAAAAGTATTTTTGAAATTTAAATTTGTTGGAAATTTATTCTGTTTTTAGTAAATTCAAATTTGATTTTTTTTTTTCCATTTATGGCAATTTCGAATTTCGAATTTGATAATTGTAATTAATTATTATGACTATTGGGCAGAGACCTGATTTGACCCAACTAACTATTTGACTATGACACTTGTATGAAAACAAAATATTTTATATTGATTGCAGGAGGACAAATGGATTAGCCATGTTAAATTTAGCTGACCATGACTCCATGAGTGGGGAACATGTTGGAACTACCTCTAGGCTGATTGTTACAAGTGGAAAATTAGTGATTTGGCCATTAGTAGCCCCTGAAAATCAGGGATTTAGAAAGCTGCGAAAATTCCCAAGGGAGGGAAAAAGACCTAGGCAAATTGATAAATAGCATTTGTGAGGAGGCAGGACGCTGCCAAGTATGATGAGAAAGAGACTATTGTTTTTACTTGCTGTTATGAACACTACTGAGTGAGTGTGAGGCAAGGGGAATCTACCAGAATTGAAGGACATTGCTGAGGAGGAGTCTCCAAGTTTTCTCTCATGGATTCATGGTCAGGCTAGGGGGTGAATCGGGCAAGTGATTTTGGCTGCCCTATTCTACAGTTGGGAGGAACGTGGTTGTTCCCTTTGTCTTTCCGCGAATTGGTTCAGATATGTTAAATTCCTCCTTCTATGCTTGAATGATGTTGGGTATCTGATATTATGCATCTATTGGTGTTAAGTTGAAATAATTTCCATGGATAATATATGTTCAATTGTATGAAGTTTACAGTCAAAAGTTAAAATTCCAGGCAGAATTACCTATGTACACCTGAACTTGAAAGAATAGATCTATCTATAGGGGTACGTTTATTTCTGTAATTGAAATACTAGGAAGATCTATCCATAAATAATTGGAGTTGAGCAAGTCTGTATCTATGTTACATATCAACTTATATATATATATGATTACAGTTTATTATCTGCTGTAGGAATGACTGTATCTGTATGGTTTCTGTATGTTATATATTGGATAATCATCTATTCTATTAAAGAATATACTTATATTACTACTATATTGGTGACCCTTTGTCATCACAGGTTCCACGTACAAGTGTACGGGTTTATAAACGACATATATTGTCTGTAGTAGTAATAGAATTGAATTTGGACAGTGAACGATATTACAAAACTACTGTGTTTTAGTTATGCCTAGGATAGATCTATTCTGCTCAAAGCATTAAATTCATCATGCGATTTCTGAAACTTCAAGTCCTAGAAAATATTCTACCTGTCATGAGATCATCGTGAGTCATACGACTTTGAGGGTCATTTCTGTAGCGAATTTTCAAACTTGTGTAAACATTTGTAGAAAACTGGAAAGAATTTTAGAAGTATTATATCCATTTTAACTGTACAGATTTAAAGGCCCATTGATTTAATAAGGGGTTTACGAAGTATCAAATAAACTTATGACTGCAGTTATGAATATACATATGTAAATGTTCATTCAGTAATCATTATAACAGATGGCATAGAATTAGTAGCATACAATTGTAAAGGAATATGCCAGAATCAAAACATAGAGACATAATTCACGTTACACTGATAAATCTCAGACTCTTCTTAATACCTAAGGCTTAGATTCTGACTACACTGGCTTGACAAGAAAACAATTAACTCAGACATTCGTACGTTAAAAAAACAAGTTATTAATTCCAGGAAAAAGAATTGGAGTACACTCGGATTGAACACAAAAGAAAGATAGGTCTAAACTATTATAGATCCAGGATAAAACATTACAAGAGAAAACACAAGTGTTTTTATTTACCAGCATGCTTATAGGTATGCCGAGGACCTACGATGCCAAAAAATGAATTGAGGTACGACTACAAGAGATGGAAATAAAAAAACCATTCACAATTCATTTCATTTCAGAAATGTCGAGAAAACAGTCCCAGTATAGGGAAGAAATCAGTCATAATTTTCCTTCGAATAATTCTTAATACAAGTCATAGTGAGAAATCGATTTAATCTTTGGGTAATTATACAAAATTTAGAGTTGAATCTCAAAACTCGACTGTGAGAAGGAGTAATGAAGTTAAAAGCTAACACACAACGAACCAATTACAGAAATGGTTCCTTAGTTGAATTCTTCTACGATTAACTGTCTAGGCCTTCTTAGTAGGGGAAAAATGGAACCCAAGTACCTATTAAGGGGGGGTGAAATATCCATGCGCGTGTCCTCACATGGTCGAAACCCCTGCACAGAGTTGCAAGGAACACCCTTAAGTTTTGTTCAATAGAAATACAAAAAAAAAAGAAAAAGGAAACGAGTAACATTAGGAAAGAGTTCACCAAAGTAATACTTAACTTAAGTGGAGGGATATGATATCCTTCGCCATCGCCAGGAGCCACGTAATTC
Source organism: Picea glauca (assembly GCA_000966675.3). Lineage (NCBI taxonomy): Eukaryota > Viridiplantae > Streptophyta > Pinopsida > Pinales > Pinaceae > Picea > Picea glauca. The sequence goes on from JZKD02S1847287.1 coordinate 165,755, forward strand.
TCCAGACCTGGAAGGAGAAGAGGAGTCTTATACTTCCTGATGGGTACCCTCGCAAAACCAAAGGGACCCATCATTAGCGTTAAGAATCAATGAATGACCGAAACAAGAACAGAACAAGGAACCAATACACGAATGCTAGAACATGACCAAATTGCATAATAAGCATAAAATCAAGAACCATCTTATAGAAATATAAAGAAACAGTAGAACAAAACCAATGATCTATCTAACACTATGCAAATAAGTTTTTAAGAAAATGCAGGGTCAACATGATGCCAAAACCCCAAACGCGCATGCCTTGTAAGACGCTCGAAAAGAGTAAAGGGGCCACGCAGAACATAACCCGAACATCTTTAACTTTAGTCAGAGTATAATCCCTTCTTAAGGGTTTGGACAACTACTATTTCTTTCTGGGAGACTCTCAAATAAGGAAAAATTATAGTCTTACGAATTATCGAAGAGTATTAGGAGAATAGTGATAGATGAACTCCTTTTCTTTTCACAACCTAGATATAAATAACTTGCCAAAGGGATTCCAGAATCATGGGAAAAAAAGGTTTAGCATACAGGCATGTATAAGACCTAACCCATTTAAACATACAATTTCTTTTTCGACGAAGCATAACCTGGAATAGTAACAAAAAGAATGACGAGTACAGGGCGAGAGAAAGAAGGGCCTACGGGCAATAAACAAGATAATACTAGAAAAGTAAGCCGAAAAAGGACAAAAGAAATCCTACAGTAAAATTATTATTTTAGGATAGATACTTACCAAACATGAGAAATATGGGAGATGATCGAAGCCACCATGACCTGTGCATAGTAAAGTCAAGAAACAGAGTAGAACGCAGGATTCAACTTAGAGTAGATTGACACAAAGATGAAAATGAATCATGGCTTCTACTCTAAAACACAGGCCCTGTGCATATTGAATGTGGTGGGTATGACGAGGAAATGCACCATGTGACAGTAGTGAAGTGGAGTGTTTGGGTTGGATGAGGGTACAGGATGACTCTCATTGCCCCTCCACCTCCATTAATGGTTGGACAAAAAATTAAATTCAACTGACAATACATCTAGTCACATTTAATAAATTAAGGGGACAAGTAAGGATCTCCTCAAAACCCTTTTACTAATAGTTCAGTTAGCGTCGATGGTTGGAGTTAGTTAAGCCTGGAAAGGATTAATGAATTGCCACCTTAGGGGTCACTTCCAACTAAGTAGTTTATTGGGTTACGAACACTTCGTCAACAGAATAATTTCCGAGGAACCCCTCAAAGTCCATGGTCACCTTTATCAAAAGCAAAACCAACAAATCCAACGTTAAAGCAAGTATTTTGACCCCCTTCCTTGTATCTCTAAAGTTCTCGGGGTCTTGAAGTTTAGGCTTGTGCGTGTGTATGAAGGTGGATGTTAAATAAGAGGTTGGAATCCTAAGTACCAGGCCTATGTCTATTTTCCACATTACTACAAATTTTTTAACATTTAACCACTTACAAAGACGAGTATAACTTAAATGAGTATTGAATAATAAACACTATACTATGGACTTGTAATGTTAGAAAAAAGAAATTAAATACACAGGGTATCACGGTTTTAAATATTAAGGATTTCTCCCCTTATTATAAATCTATCATACAAACTTAGAGCGTAATTCTCTTACAAGAAATTTTTTTTATGATTAAATTTAGGTTTATTACCTATTCTATCAGAGAAAAAGTTACAACACTATTCCTGAATCGGGCCACATTATTTTCTTAGTATATATTCTGATTTATGTAAAACTAATAAACCTTATGGTTACAAACAAAAAGCCCTTTCTGCTTTGTATTAATTATGGCAGCTCAGGACGATGCAGAAATTAGGATGGAAGGAAATCCGTAGTAAAGACCTCCGGGAGATCCAAGACAGAAGAGTTACGGAAGCTCACCCACGGAGGTGTTGGGAACGATGAGGAATCTTATTGTTTAACTACAGATTTTCAAAGCCAGCAATGAAAAATTGAAGAAAGCACAACAGGAACAACAAGAGATAAATGAAGTCCTGCTGCGCAGTATAGTCACCAAGAAAAGACCAAAGGATGATAACCATGACGAAGAGGTCAGCAAAAGGGCCTCCAAGAACTCTGGGCCGGAAACAAAAAAAGGAGATAGTTCGTCTGAAGGAACACCTTCGGCTGAAGACAAAACTAAACTAGACAAAAAAAGAGAACAAGTAGACCACCTTGAAGAAGAATTTAAAAAGATTAAACCAACTACCATTGATGGAGAATCCAGGATAAGAGAAGAAGCTGAGGCCTGGTTGTTGGACATAAAAAAAATACTTCTAGATCTACAATTATTCCAGCAACATGAAGGTCAGAATGGCCATATACAATCTAAAAGGGAAGGCCAACATTTGGTGGCAAGACCTTAAATTGGCCAAGGGCCTAAAGGAGAAACAGTTGGAATGGTCTGAATTTAAGAAGTATTTCAAGAAACAATACCTTTATGAAAGCTATTATGAAAGGAAGATGAAAGAATTTTATGAGTTACGACTCGGACAGATGACGATGGAGGAACTTATAAATAAATTTTTGGAACTACTAAGGTTCGTACCGTACATCCAAGAGGATAATGTAAAAATATAACGATTCTTAAGTTGTTTACCATAGTCCTACAGGGACATAATTGAGTTTGACAATCCCAAATCCTTGAGTGAAGTATTCAGGAAAGCACGAATGTGCTATGACTAGTATAAACAACGGGTGGAGTTTCCCAAAGTCTAGAAGGATAAGAAGCAAGATCGAATGAACCAGTGGAAGAAGGGATACTAGCCAGCTCCTTATCGGGATGCAGCAAAAATTTTTCCGATAAAGAATTTTCACTCCAATCATCCAAATACGGAAAGCAACGATAAACCAGTGAACCTGGGAACGAAGAAGTTTGAGGACAGCTCCCACAATCCATTAAAGTGTTGGGAATGTGAAGAGCCTCATCTAAGGAGGAACTGTCCACGTTTAATTTAAGAAAACAGAACTGTTCGTCATAATTTGCAAGAAGCCTCGACGGTGGGAGACGTGGGCAGAATCCTGCATCGGATAAATGCAGCCATAGATGGTCGACAAGCTGAACACCAGTCCTCAGTGGTAGAAATCGAAGGTAAAATCAATAACACTCGAATTTCTGTTCTGATTGACCCTGGAGCTACGTTAAGTTATATTACCCCTCATGTAGTAGAGTCAAATAAACTCAAGAAACTGAAGAAAAAAAAATCATGGCTTGTACAACTAGCAACATGTACTAAAAGGAAAGTAGTTGACTTTATTTCTGATTTTAAGTTTAGCTTAGATGGTCAAAATATAAGAACAAATTTGAACATCCTATCACGAGGATGTTACGATATGATTATCGGGATGGATTGGTTGGAACAACACAAAGCAGTACTAGATTGTTATACAAAGAGACTTAGCTATAAAGACGATTTTGGCACTGCTAGAACAACCCAAGGTATACCAAAACCAGTATTAGTCAGACAAGTTTCAGCGATGCAACTCAAGAAATGTATGAGGAATGGATGTCATTTTTATGCAATCCAAGTGACGAATCTGTTAGACAAAGAAGATAAGTCAAAGTTAGAAGACTTCATTGTCCTACATGAATTCAAAGACATGTTTGTAGATGAGATACCAAAATTACCTCCTAGAAGGGAAATATACTTCTCCATAGACCTACTACCCGGTTCATCCCCTATCTCAAAAGCATCGTACCGAATGAGTCTACCATAACTGACAAAATTAAAAATACAATTACAAGAATTGTTGGACAAAGAGTATATCAGACCGAGTGTCTCACCATGGGGGGCACCAATCCTCTTTGTGAAAAAGAAACATGGTACTCTAAGACTATGTATCGATTATAGACAACTGAACAAAATGACTATTAAGAACAAATACCCCTTACCAAGGATAAATGATCTGTTTGATCAAGTAGGTGGGGCCAAGATCTTTTCAAATTTGGATTTACGATCCGGTTATCATCAAGTTAGGATAAAATAAAAACAACTTTTCGATCAATATATGGACATTACGAGTTTGTAGTCATACTTTTCGGACTCACTAACGCACCAGCCATGTTTATGTGCCTGATGAACAGTATTTTCAGTTAGTACTTAGACAAGTTCGTGGTAGTATTTATCGATGATATTCTGGTCTATTAAAAAACAGAAGTAGAACATGATGAACACTTAAGTATAGTTCTACAAACGTTGAGGAAACACAAACTTTATGCCAAATTTGACAAGTGTGACTTCTATAAAAAATAAATACAATATCTAGGACATGTAATTTCAGTAGAAGGCATTGTCGTAGATTTGGAGAAGACAAAATCCATTATGGAATGGCCAATACCTAAGGACATAACGAATATCCGATCATTCATGGGAATCACCAGATATTACCACAGGTTTATAGAAGGGTTTTCCAAGATAGCCTACCCTATCATGTCATTACAAAAGAAAGGTACCAAGTTTAACTGGTCAGAGAAGTGTCAGGGCAGTTTCAACAAACTGAAGGAATTATTGGAAACTGCACCCATATTGAAGGTAGCAGACCTAGATAAAGACTTCACTGTATTTGTTGATGCAAATAAAGAAGGAATAGGTGGTTTCCTAACTCAGGAAGGATACGTTATTTGTTATGAGTCCTAAAAATTAAAAGAACACGAGCGAAATTATGTCACCCATGACTTAGAATTGGCAGCGGTAATACACGCCTTAAAAATGTGGCGACACTACATAATGGGCAGAAAATTTCTACTATTGATGGATAATAGGGGTGAAATATCTGTTTAGCCAACCAGATCTTAATGAAATACAAGAAAGATGGATAGCCTTCTTGAGCGAATTCAAATTCGAGGTCAGACATATCAAGGGTAAGGAAAATAAAGTAGCAGACGCTTTAAGTAGAAGAGTCCATGGGTTATTTGAGATAAATATCAGCAGGGCAGAAAGTGATCTGGAACAAAGGATAAGGAGGACAGGAATTAGTGATGGAAATTACACTAAGATGATGACAGAATTACAAAATAGTACCGCAAACTTAGATAAACCAAATCTAAGTAACGACAAGAAGGCACTATTACGATTTAAAAGAAGAGTTTACATACCAAATTCAACAGAGTTAAAAATAACAGTTTTGGACGAAGTGCATAAGAAACCGTATTTTGGCCATCCAGGTTACCAGAAAACAATAACAACACTTAGAAAACTATTTTACTGGCCTAATATGAAAGGCGAAACAATAGAGTACTTGGCTAGGTGCTAGGATTGTCAGCAGGTTAAGGCCGAGCACTAGCATCCAGCTGGCCTATTACATCCATTACTAGTACCAGAATGGAAATGGGAGACCATATCGTTGGACTTTATAACATGTTTGCCTAAAACTCAGAAACAGAATGATTCTATAATGGTTGTAATCGATAAACTCAGTAAGTCTGCACACTTTATTCCTATAAAGTCTACTTTTAAAGCTATAAACATTGCTGAAATATTCATGAAAGAATTTTTTAGACTACATGGTATTCCTAAAATGGTGATTTAAGATAGAGACGTAAAATTCACATATGCTCAAGTAAAGGTGCAATGGAAGCACTTTAGTCGTGAGGAGGCCACTTGGGAGTTGGAGGGAGATTTATGGAAATCTCATCAAATAATGTTCCAAGGAAGGGATGAACACTGAGGATAGTGTTTTACTGAAGGAGGAAAGGATGTGACATCCCAAAAAAATAAAGTATTTTTGAAATTTAAATTTGTTGGAAATTTATTCCGTTTTTAGTAAATTCGAATTTGGAATTTTTTTTCCATTTATGGCAATTCTGAATTTCGAATTTGATAATTGTAATTAATTATTATGACTGTTGGACAGAGACCTGATTTGACTATGACACTTGTATGAAAACATAATATTTTATATTGATTGCAAGAGGACAAATGGAACAACCATGTTAAATTTAGCTGACAATGACTCCATGAGTGGGGAACATGTTGGAACTACCTCCAAGCTGATTGTTATAAGTGGAAAATTAGTGATTTGGCCATTAGCTGCCCCTGAAAATCAGGGATTTAGAAAGTTGTGAAAATTCCCGAGGGAGAAAAAAAGACCTAGGCAAATTGATAAATAACATATGTGAGGAGGCAGGACGCTGCCAAGTATGCTAGGAAAGAGACCATTGATTTTTACTTGATGTTATGAACACTACTGAGTGAGTGTGAGGCAAGAGGAATCTACTATAATTGAAGGATATTGTTGAGGAGGAGTCTCCAAGTTTGCTTTCATGGATTCATGGTCAGGCTAGTGGGTGAATCGAGCAAGTGATTTTGGCTGCCCTATTCTACGGTTGGGAGGAATGTTGATGTTCCCTTTGTCTTTCCGCGAATTGGTTCAGATATGTTAAATTCCTCCTTATGTGCTTGAATGATTTTGGGTATATGATATTATGCATATATTGGTGTTAAGTTGAAATAATTTCCATGGATAATGTATGTTCGATTGTATGAAGTTTACAGTCAAAATTTAAAATTCTAGGCGGAATTACCTATGTACACCTAAACTTGAAAGAATAGATATATCTACAGGGGTACGTTTATTTCTGTAACTAAAATATAAGGAAGATCTATCCATAAATAATTGGAGTTGAGCAAGTTTGTATCTATGTTACATATCAACTTATATATATATATATATATATGATTACAGTTTATTATCTCTTGTAGGAACGACTGTATCTGTATGGTTTCCATATGTTATATATTGGATAGTCATCTATTCTATTAAAGAATATACTTATATTACTACTATATTGGTGACCCTTTGTCATCATAGGTTCCACGTACAAGTGTACGGGTTTATAAACAACATATATTGTCTGTAGTAGTAATAGAATTGAATCTGGACAATGAACGATATTACAAAACTATTGTGTTTTAGTCGTGCCTAGGATAGATCTATTCTGCTCGAAGCATTAAATTCATCATGCAATTTCCAAAACTTCAAGTCCTGGAAAATATTCTACTTGTCATGAGATCATCATGAGTCATACGACTTTAAGGGTCATTTCGATAGTGAATTTTCAAACCTATGTAAACATTTGTAGAAAATTGGAAAGAATTTCAGAAGTATTATATCCATTTTAACTGTACATATTTAAAGGTCCATTGATTTAATAAGGGGTTTATGAAGTATCAAATAAACTTATGACTGCAGTTGTGAATATACATATGTAAATGCTCATTCAATAATCGTTATAATGGATGGCATAGAATTAGTAGCATACAATTGTAAAGGAATATGCCAGAATCAAAACATAGAGACATAATTCACGTTACACTGATAAATCTCAGACTCTTCTTAATACCTAAGGCTTAGATTTCGGCTGCACCGGCTTGACAAGAAAATGATTAACTCAGACATTCGTACATTCAAAAAAGAAGGAATTTAGTTCTAGGAAAAAGAATTAGAGTACACTCGGATTGAACACAAAAGAAAGATAGGTCTAAACTATTACAGATCCAGGATAAAACATTACAAGAGAAAACACAAGTGTTTTTATTTACCAACACGCTTATAGGTATGCCAAGGACCTACGATGCCAAAAATGAATTAAAGTACAGCTACAAGATATGGAAATAAAATAACCATTCACAATTCATTTCATTTCAGAAATGTCGAGAAAATAGTCCCAGTATAGGGAAGAAATCAGTCATACTTTTCCTTCGAATAATTCTTAATACAAGTCATAGTAAGAAATTGATTTAAACCTTGGGTAACTATACAAAATTTAGAGTTGAATCTTGGAACTCGACTGTGAGAAGGAGTAATGACGTTAAAATCTAACACACAGGGAACCAATTACATAAATGGTTCCTTAGTTGAATTCTTCTACCATTAACTGTCCAGGCCTTCTTAGAAGGGGAAAAATGGAACCCGAGTACCTATTAAGGGGGGGTGAAATCTCTGTGTGCGTGTCCTCGATTGGTCAAAACCCCTGTAGAGAGTTGCAAGGAACACCCTTAAGTTTTGTTCAACAGAAATACAAAAAAAAAAAAGAAAAGGAAAAGAGTAACATTAGGAAAGAGTTCACCAAAGTAATACTTAACTTAAGTGGAGGGATATGATATCCTTTGCCATCGCCAGGAGCTGCATAATTCTCTAGACCCGAAAGGGGAAGAGGAGTCCTAGACTTCCTGATGGGTACCCTCGCAAAACCAAAGGGACCCATCCTTAGCGTTAAGAATCAATGAATGACCGAAACAAGAGCATAACAAAGAGCCAATACACGAATGTTGGAACATGACCAAATTGCATAATAAGTGTAAACTCAAGAACCATCTTATAGAAATATAAAGAAAAAATAGAACAGAACCAATGATCTATCTAACACTCTGCAAATAAGATTTTAAGGAAATGCAGGGTCAACACGATGCCAAAACCCCAAATGGGCCTGCCTTGTAAGACGCTTGGAAAGAGTAAAGGGGGCATGCAGAACATAACCCGAACATATTTAACTTTAGTCAGAGTATAATCCCTGCTTAAGGGATTTGGCCAACTACTATTTCTTTCTGGGAGAGTCTCAAATAAGGAAAAATTATAGTCTTACGAATTATCGAAGAGTATTAGGAGAACAGTGATAGATGAACCCCTTTTCTTTTCACACCCTGTATAGAAATAACTTGCCAGAGGGATTCCAGATTCATGGAAAAAATAGTTTTAGCATACAGACATGTATAAGACCCTAACCCATTTAAACATACGATTTCTTTTTTGACGAAGCATAACCTAGAATAGTAACAAAAAGAATGACGAGTACAGGAGGAGAGAAAGAAGGGCCTACGGGCAATAAACAAGATAATACCAGAACAGTAAGCCAAAAAAGGACAAAATAAATCCTACAGTAAAATTATTATTTTAATATAGATACTTACCGAACAAGAGAAATATGGGAGATGCTCCAAGCCACCATGCCCTGTGCACAGTAAAGTCAAGAATCAAAGGAAAATGCAGGATTCAACTTAGAGTAGATTGACACAAAGATGAAAATGAATCATGGCTTCTACCCTAAAACACGAGCCCCTCGCATATTTAATATGGTGTGTATGACGAGGAAATGCACCATGTGACAGGAGTGAAGTGGAGTGTTTGGGTTGGATGAGGGTACAGGGTAACTCTCATTGCCCCTCCACCTCCATTAATGGCTGGACAGAAAATTAAATTTGACTGACAATACATCTAGTCACATTTAATAAATTAAGGGGACAAGTAAGGATCTCCTCAACTGCCACCTTAGGGTTCGCTTCCTAGAAAGGATTAATCAACTGCCACCGTAGGGTTCACTTCCAACTAAGTAGTTTATTGGGTTACGAACTCTCCGTCAATAGAATAATTTCCAAGGAACCCCTCAAAGTCTGTGGTCACCTTTATCAAAAGAAAAACCAACAAATCCAACGTTAAAGCAAGTATTTCAACCCCCTTCCTTGTGTCTCTAAAGTTCTTGGGATCTTGAAGTTTAGGCTGGTGCACGTCTATGAAGGTGGATGTTAAATAAGAGGCTGGAATCCTAGGTACTAGGCCTATGTCTATTTTCCGCATTACCACAGAGTTTTTAACATTTAACCACTTACAAAGATGAGTATAACTTAAATGAGTATTGAAGAATAAACACTAGACTATGGACCTGTAATGTTAGGAAAAAGAAATTGAATACACAGGGTATCACGGTTTTAAATATTAAGGATTTCTCCCCTTATTATAAATCTATCATACAGACTTAGAGCGTAATTCTCTTAGAAGAAATTTTTTTTTATGACGAAATTGAGGTTTATTACAGTTCATAAACACAAAGATCTTGTCAATTTTCAAGTGTCATGACTTGCGAGTCGTAGGACTTGTGTTTTTGGACCTCTGCAAATATATGTCAGAGGGTTAGAAATCATGTGCATTGCGTGCTATATGCCAAGGAAGATTAGAAACAAATTCTTATTTTGCGTTTTAAGAATTAAGTTAAGTCGGTCGAGGCTTATTTTCAGAGACTTCATAGGTCACAAAGTATCAGAGTTAAATATAAAAAAAAATGTGTGTTGTTCTATGTTTGTATTGTTCTTTTTATTTTGCAATTGCTTGATGCTATGGAGATAGCCTAAAGCAGTGGAGAAATTTTCTTGTGAGTTATGTTTACAAAGTATCTGTGATAAGAAGGCTAGGGTGTCCATATCTTACCTTGAATTTGACCAATTGTCTACAATGTTCACTTATGTTTCTTGGACATATGCAATTCGTTTGTGTGTTTGTTTTCTAACAATGTATGTTTTATACATAGTGTAGGTGTTGTGTTTTATTGGATTTTTTTCTGGTGTTTTATTTAACCCTTTTGTTGTTCATTATATGCAAATATGTATGTGTTTATAGTTCGTTTTCATTTACATTTACATTTGAAGATGCAAATAGCTGCATTTTTGAAAGATATGTCTTAGTGTCAGGAATTTGATGCAAGTCTTGCAAGAAACATAATCCTAGTTCATATTGATATGATTGCAATGCATCTATATCTTTGTTGTCTATACTAACCAAGAAATTGTCTATTGATCCATTTTTTAATTCAATGGAAGAGTAATGGAAATGCAAGGGGGATGTGGAATGCATCAAATAAAGAATGTGCAAGAGTATATGAAAAAATGCGTCCAATCTAAAAAAAGGATTTCTCTATAGTAGATGGTCAATATTGTGATGTGCAATGCACTGCTTCTTATGTGTGGATACTTTTGCTTTGACGATTTGTCTGCATCCAACATAGTTTTATCTTTCGTTCTTTGTAGAGGTTTTTGTCTGGCACAATAAACATTTGGTCTATATTCAATTCCTGTGCAAATAATTGATACTGATTCTCTAGAATCCCTGCATTGCAATTATTTCTCACGTTGGCACTTGCTCGGATTTACGAGGAGGGAGACGTTCATGGCCGTGGTGAGCAACATCTTCTTATACTTTGAATTTTTTCTTTACTTGATTGAACCTTCCTTGATTATTTTAGTTTGAATCTCACTAGGATTTTCAAAGGCATCCTTTACCCTTTCTTTGGCTTCTAAGAAATATTTTTACAATACATTATTTTTTTTAAAAGATTGTGCAAAAAAAAAACTTCGTCTTTCATTTAAATTTTTTTCATGCAACACAACATGTATCACACTTAAAAATAAATTATGTGACAAAATGTGTATCACACCTAAATGTTTTTCATGAGATACATGCCATATCACACTAAAATATTTCCATGCAGTATGTCATATTGTCCAAAAGTTTCTTCACTTGCGACAAGGAAAATTTCTAAGTAAAAGTATCCCCAAGGACAAATTCCCTTTATTGCATCATCAAAAGTTTACTTCCTTGCACTGTTTTGTGCCTCAAATTGTTTCTTGTATGATACATCACATCGTAACAAAGTTTGGATCTTTTTGAAACAATGCATCACACAAAATGTTTATACTTCACGTTGCTTCACACTGAAGTTTTTTCCATGCAAAACACCACATCACAACAAAAATATTTTTGTGTGGAAAATAACAAAGTTATAAGACTTATCACATCATCTAGATCTTTAGAAAGATGTGATACATCACACTAAATTTTTTCATGCAATATATTGGATCGCAAGGAAGTTTACTTCCATGTGATATCGCATTGTTAGAATTTTTCTCCTTTCTTCCATGTGATACATCACATTGCACTAAAAATGTTTTCATGCAACACATGCTTTATCGCACCTCAAGAAAAATATTTCCCTACGTGATATAAAAAAATAACTCACTGATGTAAATTTTTAACTACATTTGTTTCTGATTAACATGATAACCCACTAATATTTTATGGTGATTGACTTACGGAAGCATAGGATTGCTCCCGATGTTGTGTTCCAAAGGTTTTGGAAAGGGTTGTCCCCTGTTGATCTGACAAGCATAGGTACTGAGCCTTGCTCGGGGTTCCATTGACCATGGAAGGGGTTTCCTCTGGTCGACATACTTGACAAGGGAACTGATCCCTGCCACGGATTCCCAGATCCTTGAGAAGGAATAGTGCCCTGCGCAGTATTTTGTGATCCAAAACTAGGGTTGCCCTCGATCGAGATGACATCTGATGAGAATGCATTGTTACAAACGTGTCAAACAAAGAGAAAAATAAAGAACCCACTAGTGTGGTACTAGAATAAGGTCCTTGACTACATGCTCCAAACAAGTTGTATTTCATGTTCGGCCAGGCGGGTTGCTGAGAAGCACCGTCGAGCGAGGGGGACGAAGGAGGTATATGACCGCCACTGTAAGGGAAATCATTATAGGGGGATGAGGTGCCCCCCATGGACCCTTGCAAAGGAGTGTTTGATATCCCTGCCCCCTGAACCATGTTCTGTAGGGTGGAGTAGGAGAGGACCGAGTTCGTATCAAAACTAGGCATCCCGTATGAAAACGACGGGCCTGTCACACTCTACGTGAAAGGTGTAGTGATCGCCGCCATAGAAGGAATCGGACCACTAGTCGAGGTAGAGGCGATCAATACCATAGTGTCTCGGACCTGCGAAGGTGAGTTAGGATATGGAACACCCCCAGTAGTGGTAGCTGTAGAGGGAGTATGAGGACTCCCTAACGAAGTAACAACATTTTCTTCCATCGTTGCTTGCAGGACTATCTAACGCTCATGATGTGTTACCCTTGGAGGGGCATGTTGTATCAAAAGTGATGCCAACAATTCAGTGATCAGAGGGTTGTATGGACCGAGAGCTTTCACTCCAAGGTAAAAAATAGTCAGTTCCCCTGGATACGAGTGTTCTCCTCTCAGAGTTGGCTCAGGTACAGTTTCCTATGGCCCGCCTCAAATGACCCTTCCTGTTCAAGTCTTTGCCTTCATGGCAGTGACTCTAAGTCAACCGACGGTAGGCCCAAAATCCTTCATGATCGGTGGAGCTCTTGATCTTCCACTGTGAGAAAATGAACAACACACTAAGGATTTTCTAACGTTGAAGACCAAAACACACACTAGAAAAGTCCCTATGAGATATAACAAACAAACCACTATAACTAGTTGGAAGAACAATTACACCATCCAACACTAGAGAAACTTACCGATGCAAGTGAAACTCGAACACGGAATCACCCTCCAGGTATAATCTACAAAGCGTGGCCCAATTTATGTCCTAGGTATCGTGGTATACCCCCGCAGTCACCTATGTAAGTCCCTAAAAAAAGGCAACTAGGTTGCCAGCTCATGAACAATTACCAAGTAGGTAAAGTCAACAGTCGGGTGGATCGCAATGAGTAGGGTATCAAGCTCGAAACATATCGAGGGTATCGAAAGCAAGTGTTCCAGAAGACGACTGAGGACCTCAAACAGATTCGAGACCTATGAAGCTCTGTGGCAAATGCGATCAACGGAATCCCAAGATAAGTCCTCTATATGCATTCCCCACTATGCTTGGTCTGGTTTTGGAGGGGTATTCTCCGCTACCTTTCCGCACACGATCTCCTGTTTAACCCCTGTGTTAGAGGGGGGTCCCGAATAATTTCCACGCTACTGGACTTGTACACTCCCTAGCACATACTCGTATGTTTGTTTTATAGCCTTGAAGAGTTTCCTCTCCAACCTAAATCAAGGCTCTAGCCTAGTCTAGTTGATGGACCCTACAAACACAAATTCTGATTAATTTTAATTAATCATTAATTTTAAGTGGTTTATCTTAAGTCAAAGGAACATAAATGAAATTGGTGGTCTTTGTAAAGAGATGAAAGAGAAAAACAAATTTTGAAAACAAAATTACTTCGTTTTTCAAAAAGGATTTGGAAATTGAAAACTCTTTAACCAACTTTTCTAATTAAATTTTCTTTCCAAGATCTTTTAAAAGAAATAACCTAAAACTGAATGTTGCTCGACTTTGAGCTACTTAAAGTCCCAATTATTCAGTAAATAACTTACGAAAGCACTCTTCTTCCTGACAAGTAAAGAAAACTAACCTAACTACTTAACCAAACAAGAAAAT
>JZKD02S1847287.1:179855-196107 GCA_000966675.3 Picea glauca
ATGAAAGAGAAAAACAAATTTTGAAAACAAAATTACTTCTTTTTTCAAAAAGGATTTGGAAATTGAAAACTCTTTAACCAACTTTTCTAATTAAATTTTCTTTCCAAGATCTTTTAAAAGAAATAACCTAAAACTGAATTTTGCTCGACTTTGAGCTACTTAAAGTCCCAATTATTCAGTAAATAACTTACGAAAGCACTCTTCTTCCTGACAAGTAAAGAAAACTAACCTAACTACTTAACCAAACAAGAAAATTAAATCTTTTTTATTTTTATTTTATGCTTCAAAATAAGAAACTTGAAAATGAATTCATTTCTTTTCTTCTAAAGAAAGTAAAAGGGAAAAGTGCAGACAAGGCAAGACCAAAGAAACTGACTTCTAGTCTACTACGGATCACAGGGAGACATTGATGGAACCACAAAGGCTAAGACAGAGAAGACTCACACACTCATCCAAAAACCCTTTCAACGAAAAACACAAGCAATCTTGAAAGATAAAGAAATTGACGTCAAACCGATACTTAAACACTGTCACTAGAGAGACCAAAACTAGATCAAGAAACCCCTGAGAATTCAGACTTCAATCAGGAAAGAGGATGACTACCTATTCTTTAAGAAAAAGTCTTCCTGACAGAGGCACGCTACAGATACTTAAGCAGTATGTGTATCTATGGGATTTGTCCAAAGGTAGGGCACATATGTACGCGTGCAGACCCACTGCAGGCTACGTACACTTCTGTAACTTCTCAAAAAAAAAGGAAAACTAACTATCAAGTTGACTAGGTAGGGAGTACTGGTATGGTAGACCAGAATCCCTTGAAGACTCAACAACTTACAGAGAACTCAAAGAGGTAATTAAACAAATTAAAACACCCAAAAACATCCTCTAAAAACCCTAGAGGCTCCCTAGTATGGTCGCCAATTCTGCTATAGTGGGAAAACCCCCCTATGGCCTACACTAGAGTTCTAAAGTGCAGGCAGAGTTGACCATCTAAAGTCTCATACTTTTAACAATTATCCCGACAATACCCCACATTCACGCATAAAATACAAAGTATAAGGATCTGGTAGTCTTACCTTAAACTCCATGTCTGGTGTCAATCCTTTTGCATTCGGTCGCTTCTCAACTGCAAGTCTCCTCCCAAGGCTGACCTGCATTCACCAAAAGATAAACAAGAAACTAAGAACACACATATTATATATGAATTAATGGGTTAGATGTTATAACTAAATGTAAATCAAACATGAAGATTGAACACATCGTATGGTGCGACGGAGAAAGTACTTCTTTATATTAATCTCACAAAGTCACTTACAAAATGAGATCGACGTCTGCTCTTCAAAATCATTCCTAGGCTCTTCGTCACCAAGCTCCAAGTGATTCCACATATGCTTCTTCTCTCACACTTGTCTCTAGAGAATGGGCATAGGCTTATGAATAGGGAAAAAGGAAAGAATAGGGAATTCTAGATCAAAACTCACAATGCGGCTGCAAATTATTGGGGCAAGGGGGGAAAGTGAAATGGGTAGATTTTCACTATAGCTATTTTTCTCCTTGGAATGAGACCCCAAAACCTCCTTTTATATGACAAAAGGATGGTTATTCGGTTGGGTGACAGGATATAGGTAGTGGATTTGTTGGGAAACTACCCAGTAGCCCGTAATCTCAACGAATCCCTTACAAATTTATATATTTTTGCAACTTTTGTGGGTATACGCGGGCTGTAATGGGGCAACTAGCGTATGTACATGGGCAGTAGTGGAGCAGGGCACGTACATATTCAAAAATTGTGTTTTTAAGAAGTGTTGTTCAGTGTTGTCTTGGAAAAAATAGTAAGTAAGATGGCCTAATGCATGTATGATGCAATTTAGAGTTGTAACAGGGGTTGAAAGAGTTTTTGCAGTATTTGATTGCTCTACTTATCCATAGTTTCCCGAAGGCCTCTTGTTTTAGTACCTTGCAGGACAATGCTTTGAGAAGAGGGTGATTCAAATCTTCCATGTTGGTTTGGGACCCTAGGATCATTCTCAGTTTCAGTTTGTTTCATCTTGTTGGTCATAAGGTTGTGATGGCATTGCTTGAGGATAAGCAATCTTTGGGAAGGGGGACTGTAATGTCCCCATTTTTGGGTTCTCTTTCTCTTCAAGTGGAGACCACTTTCGTGGTTTGTGTCATCTTGATCAGAGGGGTAATTGTATGTTACTAGTGATATCATATTCTTTAGAGAAGTTATATGATGCTTTCATAGGTCCTTTTATCATCTTTCATCATCAGGACCACTCCTTCATAGTCATATTTCGATTCTGATGCATTTCGAGCGTTTTCGTAATTTATGAGTAATATTGAGCATTATTTAATGGATTTCACTATGGTTGTCATTTTAATAAATTACCTAAGAGGTGAACCTTAGTGCAATGGCTTGTTGGAACCAGGATGAAGAGATTTAAATGTTGGGAGGATGAAAATTGACATCCAGAGCCCATAAATGTTGTAAAATCAAGTAAATTACTTTTGGAGTTAAAAGGGACTAATAAAGTAACTTTGAGATAAATATTAAAATGAGATTTTATAAAGATACCTTTTAATTAAATATTAGAGAGAAAATGGAAAAGGGGTATAAAAGTACAATGATAGCTCATTATTTCATTATGCACGATTATTTTACTGAATCGATTGGAAGAGAGCTCTAGAGAATTTTCTAGTGTTCTTGGGTTGAAACCCTTGGAAACATTGATTTCGATGGTGAAATATTCCACCCTAGTTGATTGGTAGGAGGAATCACTCAAATTTCTCATAGGTTTTCATTGCAGAAGGAAGATCTATAATTTTAGCTAAGTTGTGTGGGAGTTGCAGAGTTTTTGGTGTTGTTGTGGAGGCCAAACCCTCATCTTCATATTGTGAGCATTTATAATAGATTTGCGGATTGTTTTTTCAGATATTGAGTAGGTCATTTCATTTGTTTTCATCTTGGAAATGATAGTTAAGGGTTTGAGGAAGTCGTACCACTAAATTGGTAGCTTGGCCATTAAATGGGAAGCAACTGAAAAGGGCACACTCATTATTTTAGAGCCACCTATTGTTATCATATCGTGGGTTTAGGTGAGAAGCAGTCCCATTGCTACATTTTTTGGAGCATTTGGAAAGAGGCCAAGACATAATTAGAAGGAAAAATGGAATTTAGAAGGGCCAATCCATAACATTTCTTTTCGTGGAGCTAAGGAAGGGGTTTTATCCCTTAATGTTGGTCATGAGGTTGAGGAAGAGGAACACAACCTTTGTACTTTAGCTTTTGGCATTGAGGAGAGGCTTATTTTCTTGCTACAGGTTGAGGAGGTTAAGGAAGGGCACACCGTTACTTATATTTGTATATTATTTCGTATTTTTAATATTCCAGATATAAAAAAGTATGAAGAAAAAAAATAAATAGCTAGAAATGGAAGATGAAAAACAATATAACCAGAACAACACCACCATAATACCAAAATGATACTAGAATAACACCAGAAAGAGCACTTTGATTATTGAGAGCAATGTTCACTTGCCTCTTCGAGGGGGAAACCTCCAGCAGAGCAGATCTCTATTAAAATAATCTTCAAGACAAAATCTCTCATACCCTCGACTCCTATTTATACTAAATATGTCTATCAAAAGAACCATCTAGAGGAAGATCCTTCTAGAAGTGGAAGCTTCTATTAGGTCTTATTACATTGGACTTATTATTCCTTATTTCCATGCCTTATTAATATTGACCTTTATTACATGGAAATATATTATTCTACCTACGTGAGGGGTTAGGTCCCTAACATGTCCTCCCCCTTAAAAACAACCTTGTCCTCAAGGCTTGAGATGGGGAAATTGATGTAGAATGATAGTTGGTTCCCAAGTGGCATTTGCTGGAGTTCTATATTTCCACTGGACTAACACTTCCTTGATGGTTCGTTGATGTAGACGATGCTCATGCTGGTCCAAAACTACTTGTGGTTGTATCCAAATGGAGCTTTCTTCGTCCAACTCGGGAAGGTTGGTTTGAGTTTGGTACTTAGTTCCAATCACCTTCTTTAATAAGGAAACATTAAAAACATGATGGAGCTTATAATGGTTGGGAAAATCTATCTGATAGGCCACCTATCCCACATGCTTGAGAATGACATAAGGACCATAAATATTGGGCGCAAGTTTATGACAATGGTCAGCCTTGAGGGAATTTCGCTTGTAAGGTTGCAGTTGAAGAAACACCTGATCCCCTTATGGAAATTGACATTTAGAGAAACCTTGATCTACTTGTTGCTTCATGCGATTTTGGGACATGACCAATTTCTCTTTGTGGGTAGTTGTATGGTACAAATTGTTGTACCACCATTCATCTAGTGGTAACCATTGAGCCCACTGATTTTTCCTTTCTGATGCAAAACACCTCAAATATGTTTCCAAACACTTGTTAACAACTTCAGTTTGACCATCAGTCTGGGGATGATAAGCTATGTTGATATGGGATTGGGTGCCTTGTAGCTTGAACAATTCTAAGCAAAAATTGTTGGTGAAAGTTAGGTCATGATCAGAAACAATAGAATGCGGCATGCCATGAAGCTTGAAGAACTGATCCATGAAACATTGAGCCACCGTGGATGCTATAAATGGGTGTTGAAGAGCACATAAATGAGAATAATTTGAAATACGATCAACTACCACCATGATGACTGATTTATTTCCCGATTTAGGTAAGCCTACAATAAAATCCATAGAGATATCTCGCCAAATAGCAGGTGGAATCAGAAGCAGTTGTAGTGTGCTAGGAGATTTGACTGTTTCTCTCTTGTTGCATTGACACACATCACATTCAAGAAAAAAATTATGAACGTTCAGTTTCATACCATCCTAGAAAAAAGAACGTTTGACCCGGTCATAGGTTTTGGTAAACCCAGAGTGCCCAGCTGTGGGTGTAGCACGAAGCTCAAAAAATATCATGGATTTATGTTTTGACTGTTTACTTAAATACAAACGACCTTTTTATCAAATCTCATCATTGAGCCAAGAGTACCCTGGGGAAACTGGAGAATTGGACTGCAATTGTTGTATCAGATGCAAACTTTTGGGATTGTGTATCCATTCCTAGAGAACAACTTGGAGCCAATATGGTACATTGAAGGAGAGAGAAAAAAGGGACCCTTCATCTTCATATTTTCTGGAAAGTGCATCAGTAACCACATTGTCTTTTCCTTTCTTGTAAATGATATCATAATCATATCCAAAGAGCTTAGTCACCCATTTTTGTTTCTCTAGGGAGGAAAGGCATTTTTCTAGAATATACTTGAGGCTTTGATGATCTATCTTAATTTGGAAGCGTTTCCCCAATATATAAGGGCACCAAAGATGCACGACATGTAGAATAGCCAACATTTCCTTTTCATATATTGATTTGCCCAAATTTTGGCTCGGATAGTTGTTTGCTGGTAAAGGCCAAAGGTCGACCCTCTTGCATAAGGGCAACACCAATTCCTTTCCTGGAAGAATCACATTCAAGTACAGGTCTTTGTGAAATCAGGAAGTGCCAGGACTGGAGTGGTGCACATGGCCATCTTCAAGGTTTGAAAATCCTGATCAACTGTTGGAGTCCAAGTGAAATAATTATTTTTAAGGAGTGCAGTGAGAGGTGCCACAATCTTTCCATAATTCTTAAAAAACTTGTTATAATAGCATGTTAAACCCAGAAATACACACAATCTTTTGAGAGTCTTTGGGTGAGGCCAATCTTGCATAACTTCAATCTTTTTAAGATCTAACCGGACGCCAACCTTGCCAACAAGATGACCCAAGTACTTGACTTCTGAGGTGCCAAAAGCACATTTAGATTGTTTGAGGAAAATTTAGTACTGAGAGAGTAGATGGAGAAATCGATCCACATGAGCAAGATGGGTTCTCCAGGTTTTACTATAGATGAGGATATCATCAAAGAAAACTAAGACAAAATAACGAAGAAAAGGACAGAAGACATGATTCATGATGCTTTGGAAAGTGGAGGGAGCATTACACAAGCTAAAGGGCATGACCAAAAACTCATAGTGGCCCTCATGAGTTCTAAAGGAAGTCTTAGGAATGTCTTCCTCTTTCATACAGATATGGTGGTAGTCAGAATGAATATCAAGTTTAGTAAAGAACTGGGCGCCACTCAATTCATCTAAGAGGTTATCAATGACAGGAATGGGAAATTTTTCTTTAATGGTGAGTTTGTTGAGGGAACATAATTCAAGGCACGTGCGCCAAGAACCTTCTTTCTTAAGGAACATGACCACAGGACAAGAGTAGGGGCTCGTACTAGGGCAGATAACACCTGCGTTGAGCAGTTCTTGAACAATTTTCTCAATTTCATTTTTTTGGGAGAAGGGGTGACGATAGGGACAAATATTGGGAGGGAGGAATCCTGGGACAAGGGGAATGGAATGATCACGAACATCCTCTGAGATGGTCATAAAAATATTTTTTTCCCTACACTTGTGTCCCAGAAAATATTTTTCATGACAGTTATAACAAAGGCCTTTGAGTTGGCGATCAGCCATTTCGACCCTGGTCAATTTCTAGATCTTTAGTGGAGTAGGAGGAGTGGGAGTTATTGGTTTAGTGTGAGGAATAAAGGAGGGTTTTTGGTTTTGAGAAGAGACAAACAATTGTGCTTCCTTAGCTCTTTTAGTAGCATACACCCAACTTTGAGGTTGATCCATGAGGACATGGGCACAAATCTCATCCTTGATACCATTGATAAAAGATTCTTGGGAAAAATCATCAGACATGCCCTCTGTATGAAAATCAAGTCCCTCAAAAGCAACTATAAAGTCTTCCACTATGCTAGATTGTTTCAACTTTGTCAAAAGGCCTAAATGGTTGGTGTCATTGTCAAATCCTTCATAAATATCTTCCACAAAGTGTGTCCAAGCCACATACCCTTGGCGGGAATTTTTTCTCCATTTCCACCATTGCCAACTTTCTTGATCTAGATGGAGAACACCATACCGAAGTTTGGCTAACTCATCTGTAATTCCATACAAAGAGAAATAATTTTCCATTCAATTTACCCAACTAGTGGGATTTGAGCCATAAAATTTGGTCACATCCACACACGGAAGGCGTAGGTCACACTGAAAGTGATGGGGCTGAAAATTCTAGGAATGAAAGGAAGTTTCACCTTTGGTATGCAAAGGTGGGTCAGATAAGGGAAGATCTGTAGGGATGTGTAGCTTGGCACAAATCATCGTAGTGACAAATTCAAGTTGGGTAGTAATGTCTTGTTTGAGTTCCTCGATTAAGGCGACGATGGAGGAATGCATGTTTTTATTAATGGTAGCAATATTGGCACTGAGTTGTCTCACTACTTGTTGGGTCTCTCTGAAATTAGAGTGTAAGGTATTGAAGCAAGCTTCCAGTCTTGGCTACGGGTTTGGGCCATGATGATGAGGGAACACGAAAAGGGGTAGGTGGGACCACACAGAAAATGGGTTCTGGGTGAAGTGTATCACAACGATCAGGGAGACGAGTTGAATCCAATGGGGTAAATCCCAAATAAGGGTGTTGGAAGGGCGTTGTGTCCACAAGATTTTTTTTTTGCTGAAAAATGATAGGTATGACTACGATAAGGGAGAAGAGAGAAATCCAATGGAATAGGTCTCAAATAATGGTGCCAACAGGATCCAAACTCTGATTTGAAGAATACTGCAATGATGAAATTCCCAAATGCTTAACATGAAGAAATGTGTAGTAATTAGGAAACTCAAATGTAAGAGACAGAATTGTGAATCAATAGATCTTGTTTGTTATGTTTTTGTTTGTTATCAAAGAAATCAGTAAATGTGGACATAAATTAATCTCCCTAGATCCACATATATCTAGAACAAAACACGACAGGACATGGCGCTTTCCCTAGGCTCTAATCATCGAATTTACTATTGAACAAAAGATGAGAGACATACCTTTAAATGTCACTTCCTTATGTCTTTGTTGTTCCTGTTTCTCTCTGGTGCTCTTGTGATACAGATCCTGGAGTGAGACACAAACCAGCCAAAGTGAAAGTAGACAGAGTATATTCAATGACAACCTATGCATATGATCAAGGAATTATGCAATAAAATAAAGATAATTATATGGGAAAGAAACATGCCACTGTATTATATTAATAATAGGAAGAGAGATTACAACCAAATGCCTTGATGTCGTAAGGTTCCTTCCAAAAGTTCCTTGCTTCCCACAAACTTCTTTATCCAAGGATTCTCAGACCATGGATCTGATATCTACTCACAATCTATCTTGACAAAGCAAATCTCAAAGCCAATCTAACCAAGATAACAATCTCAAGCCAAATTCAACTCAAACCCTCATCAAGCTAACTTTCTCCATGAGAGTTCCTCTCCTTTTATAAGTTGAAGAGGACAAGGTGAGGAGGCTAGGATGATCCAACTAAATCATGAAAGTGAGTAAGATCCAAACCTTTCAGAGGCCACCTCACCATAGAATCTTCTCCTTCTAGAAGCATCGAGAAAATGATCATTTTTCCCACATACGAATGCCGTCTCGACATGGTTATAGTGCATCCTATGGAAATTTAGTGCCCTATCTATAGTGAAGACTATAGAAATCAAGAATTTCCACACCCCAACTATGGTGCAGCTCGCGGAAATCCTCCAAAATAGGGTTTTTATAGAGGAAAACACAACTTCTCTCAAGAAAAATTCTTCTCCCTTCTTTCTTTAGGAATTCAAGCCACTGACCCTTCTGAAGGAAACATATAGGTTTACATCATTAACAATCATAGGGATGACAAAATAATGTGTAACAAAGAGCCCCCCAAAGTATGAAGTTATAACAGAGTGATAGCTAAAATACTTTGTCGACTGTGTGTAGGGAACAAGGAACAGGTCGGTTGGAAACCTTCCAACAAACAAGGAAAAATAGTACAATAATATATCATCACTGAGATAGGCATTCCCATACTCATAATACAAATGAATCAAATCATAAATGCTGACATGTGAAGATCCATGTCAAGTAACGCAAGCCATGGCCACCAAACATACACTGTGGATCCATGCCAATATGACTCAAATTTGAACATAGCCACCAAAATACACTGTGGATTTATGTGTTGAAGACTCAAATTTGAACATAGCCATGAGACATACAATGTGGATCTATGAAATAGTACAAACTGAATATACTCCAACCCAACCTGAATCTGCGAGAAAATGTTTAGGGTCTTCATCTCCACCACTCTAAGTACGAATCTAACCATGCGAATATATGTGTTGAAGTCAAACATGGTAGAAACCACTTGATTACCAGTCAATGATGAGAACCATTAACAAGTGCGAGGGAAACCACCATTAATGTCAATGACTCTGAAGGTACCCTAGTACAATCCAGCGAATGTGAATTAATGAGATGAAGTCGAACACTCAGTGAAATATCCTGATCAAGGGTTAATAATGAAAACCCTTTGTTGAAAGCAATGAAACTTTCCATTGAGGCATGCAAGTTCCAAGGTACCATTTAGTTTCTATGTCTAATTCCTAGATAATGAGTTGAATTCAATAGTAAAAGACTCGTCACAAGAGGGACTTAATGTATCCCCCATCAATGACACGAAACAAGTAACAATATTTGATGTAGGTCAGAGTAATAAGTGATTCAGGACTGACTTAGGGATGGACGACATAATAGAAGGATCAAAGATTGCAGAAATGGCCGACGCAATAGAAGGATTTCCAGGTTGAACTTCTCTTAGAACATATTGACGACATGACCAATGTCTCGTAAAAACTGACTCAACAACAGGGATCACAGACCAATTTGTGATCTTAAAGGAGTATGATCAAGAGACAAGTGGATTTTCCAACCTAGACACAAAGCGAGTGAAAGGGTGTCATGTTCAAAAGTGACTCTTCCATGGAATACAGGTTTAGACACATTGCTTTGCCAATTTTTCCCCCACCATTTTTGACGAGTACCTCTTTATTTTTACGCAAGATTGAGGAGGATAACATATTCTTGTAAATGTAAGCTCATCCTTCGAACGAGTCCCTTGGAGTATGTTTAACGAACCCTAGGAATGAGTGGTTCAGTCCCATGTGGGTCTTTTGATGTTTGTTTAACGAGTCCAAAGATAGAAAAATCAGGGGTTTTTCATATTTTCAGAGTCTGAAAAAAACTTAAAGAGAACTCTCCCAGTTACTTTTTCGTAAAGTAGTCTGATGAGACCGAAAAAGAGATAAACTATCACTCAACAAATGTGTTTTCTAATATTTTAATAAGTGTGAAAAGAACAAGATCACTCGACAATGTTTTCATGTTTATAGGGTCTGAAAAGAGCTTAAAGGTGACAATAGGGATGGATATTGGGAGGGAGGATTCCTGGGAAAAGGGGAATGGAATGATCATGAACACCACGGGAAAGAGGGATTCCCCGGGGAGTGGAAAAAACAACTTGATGTTTAGAGAGGATGGATTGGAATTCCAATGGCACAGAGGGTGTCTCAGTTGCTTGTATGGCATGGAGTTGGGAAATAATGCCATAATGACCTTTTTTAAGAAGATTTTCCATGTGATAGGAACTAATGATCTTCAGGGAACCGACGATGATGCCTTGGAACTTATATTGTTGACCCTCCTGTTCGAATTACATGGTTAAGTCCTTAAAATCCATGAGAATGGGACCCAAAGTCCCTAGCCATTATGCACCCAACACAATGTCACATCCACCCATGTTGATAGAAAACATATGATATTTCAGATGGTATTCACCAATTTGGAGACACACATTTTCACAACACTCTCCACATTTCATGGACCCGCCATTGGAAATCATGATTTGGAAATTATTGACTGTATGAATATAGAAATTAGTTTCTTGGGCAATGCAGTGATGAATACAATTATGGGTGCTTCCACTATAAACAATAATGATGACCTTCCTATGCTTGATGTAACCAATTAGCTTGAGGGTTTGGGGAGTAGACAATTCGATGAGAGAATTTAAGGAAATGACCAGTTCTACTTCAGGAGGGTCTGAGGGAGGGGTTAAGTCAGTGGGTTTAGGTGACACAGACACAAGGGGAGGCTCAACATCCTCTTGTGAAACATCCTCTAATATGGTCATAACAATATTTTGTTCCTTACACTTGTGTCCCAGAAAATATCTGTCATCACAATTATAACAAAGGCCTTTGAGGTGGCATTTAGCCATTTTGGCCTTGGTAAATTTCTAGATCTTTAGTGGAGTAGGAGGAGTGGGAATTACTGGTTTAATGTGAGGAATAAAGGAGGGTTTTCAGTTTTGAGAAGAGACAAATAGTTGTGCTTCCTTAGCTCTTTTAGTAGCATGCACCCAACTCTGAGGCCAATCCATGAGGGCATAGGCACAAATCTCATCCTTGAGGCCACTAATAAAATATTCTCGGGAATAAACATCAGACATGCCCTCTGTACGAAAATCAAGTCACTCAAAAGCAACTATAAAGTCTTCCACTGTGCCATATTGTTTCAACTTTGTCAAACGGCCTAAATGGTTGGTGTCAGTGTTAAAGCCTTCATAAATCTCTTCCACAAAGTGTTTCCAGGCCACATACCCTTGGCATGCATTTTTTCTCAATTGCCACCATTGCCAACGTTCTTGATCTAGATGGAGAACACCATACCAGAGTTTGGCCAACTCATCTATAATTCCATACAAAGAGAAATAATGTTCCATTTGAGTTACCCAACCAGTGGGATCTGAGCCATCAAATTTTGTCACATACACACATGGAAGGCGTAGGTCACACTGAAAGTGATGGGGCTGAAAATTCTGGGAATGAGAGGAAGTTTCACCTTTGGTATGCAAAGGTGGGTCAGATAAGGGAAGATCTGCAGGGATATGTAGCTTGGCGTAAATCATCGTAGTGACAAATTCAAGTTGGGTAGTAATGTCTTTATTTGAGGTCTTGTTTGAGTTCCTTGATTGAGGTGACGATGGAGGAATGCATGTTTTTATTGATGGTAGCAGTATTGGCACTGAGTTGTCTCACTTCTTGTTTGGTCTCTGTGATATTAGAGTGCAAGGTATTGAAGCGAGATTCCAGTCTTGGCTATGGTTTTGGGCCATGATGACGAGGGAACATGAAAAGGGGTAGGTGGGACCACACATAAAATGGGTTATGGGTGAAGTGTATCACAATGATCAGGGCGACGGGTTGAATCCAATGGGGTAAATCCCAAATAAGGGTGTTGGAAGGGCGTCGGGTCCACGAGAGATTTTTTTTGCTAAAAAATGATAGGTATGACTACGATAAGGGAGAAGAGAGAAATCCAATGGAATAAGTCTCAAATAATGGTGCCAACATGATCCAAACTCCGATCTGAAGAATACTACAGTGATGAAATTCCCAAATTCTTAACATGAAGAAATGTGTAGTAATTTGGAAACTCGAATGCAAGAGACACAGTTGTGCATCAATAGATCTTGTTTGTTATGTTTTTGTTTGTTATTGGATAAATCGGTAAATGAAGACATAAACTAATCTCCCTAGATCCACCTATATCTAGAACAAAACAGTACAGGACATGGTGCTTTCCCTAGGCTCTAATCATAAAATTTACTATTGAACAAAAGATGAGAGACATACCTTTAAATGTCACTTCCTTATGTCTTTGTTGTTCATGTTTCGCTTCAGTGCTCTTGTGATATTGATCCTACAGTGAGACATAAACCAACCAAATTGAAAGAAGAGGGAGTATATTCAATGAAAACCTATGCATATGATCAAGGAATTATGTAATAAAATAAAGATAATTCTATGGGAAATAAACATGCCATTGTATTATATTAATAATAGGAAGAGAGATTACAACCAGATGCCTTGATGTCATAAGTTTCCTTCCAAAAGTTCCTTGCTTCCCACACACTTTTTTCTCCAAGTATTCTGAGACTATGGATCTGATAGCTACTCACAATCTATCTTGACAAACCAAAGCTCAAAGCCAATCTAACCAAGCTAACAATCTCAAGCCAAATTCAACTCAAACCCTCATCAAGCTAACTTTTTCCAAGAGAGTTCCTCTCCTTTTATAAGCTGAAGAGGATAAGGTGAGGAAATTAGGATGATCCCACTAAATCATGAAAGCGAGTAATATCCAAACCAGTCGGAGGCCACCTCACCATAGAATCTTCTCCTTCTAGAAGCATTGAGAAAATGCTCATTTTTCCCACGTACGAAGGCCACCGTGACCTGGCTATAGTGCAGCCTACGAAAATTTTTCACCCTAGATATAGTGCATCCTGCATAAATCAAGCATTTCTGCACCCCATCTATGGTCCAGCTCACGAAAATCCTCAAAAATAGGGTTTTTAGAGAGGAAAACACAACTTCTTCTCTCAAGAAAAATTGTTCTCCCTTCTTTCTTTAGGAATTCAAGCCACTGACCTTTCTAAAGGAAACATATAGGTTTACATCATTAACGATCACAGGGATGACGAAAATAATGTGTAACAAAGAACCCCCCAAAGTATGAAGTTAGAACATAGTGATGGTTGAAATACTTTGTCGAGTGTGTGTAGGGAACAAGGAATAGGTCGGTCGGAAACCTGCCAACAAACAAGGAAATACAATACAATAATATATCATCAATGAGGTAGGCATTCCCATACTCAGAATACAGATGACTCAAAGTATAAATTCTGACATGCAAACATCCATGTCAAGTAACATAGGCCATGGCCACCAAACATACACTATGGATCCGTGCCAATATGATTCAAATCTGAACATAGCCACCAAAATACATTGTGGATCTATGTGTTGAAGACTCAAATTTAAACATAGCCACGAAACATACAATGTGGATCTATGCAACAGTACAAATTGAATATACTCCAATGCAACCTAAATCTATGAGAAAAGGTTCAGGGTCTTCATCTCCACCACTCTATGTATGAATCTAATCATGTGAATATATGTGTTGAAGTCGAACATGGTAGAAACCACTTGATTACCGGTCAATGATAAGAACTGTTAACAAGTGTGAGGGAAATCACCATTAATGTCAATGACTCCCAAGGTACACTAGTACAATCCAACAAATGTGAATTAATGAGCTGAAGTCGAACACTCGGAGGAATATAACGATCAAGGGTTAATAATGAAAACCCATTGTCGAAAGCGAGGAAACTTGCCATTGAGGCATGCAAGTTCCAAGGAACCATTTAGTTTCTAAGTCTAATTCCTGGATAATGAGTTGAAGTCAACATGAAAAGACTCATCACAGGAGGGACTTAATGTATCCCCCATCAATGACACGAAACAAGTAACAAGATTTCATGTTGGTCAGAGTAACAAATGATTCAGGACAGACACAGAGATGGCGATGCAATAGAAGGCTCAAGGACTGCAGAAATGGTCGACGCAATAGAAAGATTTTCGGGTTGAACTTCTCTTAGAACATATTGACGACATGACAAATGTCTCGGAAAAACTGACTCAACAACAGGGATCATAGACCAATTTGTGATCTTAAAGGAGTATGATCAAGAGACAAGTGGATTTTCCAACCTAGACACAAAACAAGTGAAAGGGTGTCATGTTCAAAAGTGACTCTTCCATGGAATACAGGTTTCGACACATTTCTTCCCAATTTTTCCCCCACCATTTCTGGCGAGTACCTCTTTATTTTTACGCAATCTTGAGGAGGATAACATATGCTTGTAAATGTAAACTCATCCTTCAAATGAGTCCCTTGGAGTGTGTTTAACGAACCCTAGGAAGGAGTGGTTTGGTCCCATGTGCGTCTTTCGATGTTTGTTTAACGAGTCGAAAGATAGAAAACTCGGGGGTTTTTCATATTTTTAGAGTCTGAAAAACACTTAAAGAGAACTCTCCCAGTTCCTTTTTCATAAAGTAGTCTAATGAGACCGAAAAAGAGATAAACTATCGCTCAAAAAATGTGTTTTCTAATATTTTAACGAGCATGAAAAGAACAAGATTGCTCGGCAATATTTTCATGTTTAGAGTGTCTCAAAAGAGCTTAAAGGTGACTCCAGGTGGTTCCTTTTTCGTATAACCTTTACGAGTCCGAAAAAGTGATAAAAGTATACTCGGTTACATTCTCACATATTTATGAGCATTAGAAAGAAATAAAGACTAAGCTCGGTAACTTATTCTCATTTATTTACGAGCATGAGAAAGAACAAAGACTAAGCTCGGGATTGTTTTCATTTTTACTCAAGCTTTAAAACAAAACAAAACTATGCTTGGGATAGATTTTATTTTTTCACAAGCTTTAAAACTAAACAAAACTATGCTTGGACCTAGTTTCATTTTAACACAAGATCGAACCAGAGGAAACTATGCTTGAGGTAGGTGGTTTCATTTTTACACAAGCTTGAATCAGAGGAAACTATGCTTGAGGTAGGTGGTTTCATTTTTACACAAGCTTGAACCAGAGGAAACTATGCTTGAGTTAGGTGGTTTCATTTTTAAGCAAGATTGAACCATAGAAAACTATGCTTGAACTTCCCAACACATAACAAAGGTATGGTTGGTACTTATCCCCCAGTTTAAGAAGCTAGCGACTCAACTTCAGCATGAAGTCTAGAGGCTGAAAACATTGAATTTTGTTAACGGGTAAATCAATAGATGTGGAAATGAACTAATCCCCCTAGATCCATCTGGATCTAGAACAAAACATGACAGGACATGGCACTTTCCCTAGGCTTGAATCATCGAATTTACTACCAAAAATAAAGATGAGAGACATACCTTTAAGTGTCGCTTGCTTATGTCTGTGTTGTTCTTGTTTCGCTCCGGTGCTATTGTGAAGATGATCCTATAGTGAGACACAAACCAACCAAAGTGAAAGCAGTAGAAGTATATTCAATGACAACCTATGCATATGATCAAAGAATTATGCAATAAAATAAAGATAATTCTATGGGAAAGAAGCATGCCACTGTATTATATTAAATAATAGGAAGATAGATTACAACCAGATGCCTTGATGTCGTAAGGTTCCTTCCAACAATTCCTTGCTTCCCACACACTTCTTGCTCCGAGGATTTTGAGACCATGGATCTGATAGCTACTCACAATCTATCTTAACAAAGAAAAGATCAAAGCCACTCTAACAAAGCTAATAATTCCAAGCCAAATCCAACTAACTTTCTCCATGAGAGCTCCTCTCCTTTTATAAGTTGAAGAGGATAAGGTGAGGAGGTTAGGATGATCCCACTAAATCATGAAAG
>JZKD02S1847287.1:202099-212388 GCA_000966675.3 Picea glauca
CCACCCTACCACCCTTATTTGCCAAAATAAATATTGCTCAAATCAACTGGTTCATTCTGATATAGCTTGCTTACCCTTTCTGTTGATCTACTCTGCATTCTTCACGGTCTCTGATCTTCTGCTCTACTTCACTGTCCTCTACAGCCCATTCTCAGCTTCTTCTCCTGTTATGTAGATTCTCCTCTTTTGTTTTCTCACGTCCAGAGCTCTCTTTTTCTCTCTTATCAACCACTAAAAAAAACTCATCTATGTTCCAGCACATTATATAGATTCACCACATGCAGAGGTTTTCCTTGCGTTTCTCAACTCCAACTGCAGTTTCCCTTTCTTTCATTCTTTCTTCTGTTTTTTGCATGCCAGTATTCTCCCTGATTTTCTGAACTGGCTCTTTGCATGCCTCCTCTACGCATGCCACATTATGCAACGTTGTGTTCCTCCTGTCTTAATTGCCAGTCTAATTTTAGACTGAAAATCCTTTCGCTTTTCTCAACTCCAACTGCAGTTTCCCTTTCTTTCATTCTTTCTTCTTCTTTTCGCATGCCAGTATTCTCCCTGATTTTCTGAACTGGCTCTTTGCATGCCTCCTCTACGCATGCCACATCATGCAACGCTATGTTCCTCCTGTCTTAACTGCCAATCTAATTTTAGACTAAAAGTCCTTCCACCGTCCAGAGTGATTAGAGAAACCCATCTGGCAAAAAAACTTCCTGACTTGTCAAAGCTCCGTTGATTTTGCATTATAGCCATTTGATGCTGACCACTCCAATCGCGTTGTGAATGACATCATTCGTGTTGTTTCTTAAAGAAAACGATTGGTAACTTCTGTTGCTAGTCATGGTCGTGGCTAAGGCGTGCATTTTTATCAGCAAAGATCCAGCGTTGTTTCAGCATAGTTTCCAGCACTGAGTTTCAGCCCAGCGCTGTGTTTCAGCATATGTAACATTATTGTGTTTCAGTTGTTACAGCACTATGTTTCAGCTTAAGTTCCAGCTCTGTTTCAGCATTGTGTTTTTGCATCTGTGTTTCAGCATCTGCGTTCCAGCATCTGTGTTCCAGCATCTGTGATTCAGCTTCTGTGTTCCAGCTCTGTTTCAGCACTGTGTTTCAGCATCTGTGTACCAGCATTTGTGTTCCAGCATCTGTGTTCCATTTTCTATGTTCCAGCATTTGTGTTCCAGCAGTTGTGTTCCAGCATCTGTGTTCCAGTTTCTATGTTCCAGCATTTGTGTTCCAGCACATGTGTTCCAGCATTTGTGTTTTAGTATCTGTGTTCCAGCATTTGTGTTCCAGCATCTCTGTTCCAGCATTTGTGTTTCAGCATCTGTGTTCCAGCATTTGTGTTCCAGCACTATGTGCATGCTCCATAACCAACCGATTTCCATCAATGACAACCTTGACCGTCTGCGTCATCTCTGCTATAGCCATATTTCCAACAACACTCATTTGTGCAGCAGGTCGTGTGTCTGTTGTAAAGCCTTGGGAAAAAGGCAATGCACATGGCTTGGAGTTTGATGTGATGGTATAACTCTGTTGCAGGGTATGACATTGTTTNTCCCTTTCTTTCATTCTTTCTTCTGCTTTTCGCATGCCAACATTCTCCCTGATTTTTTGAACTAGCTCTTTGCATTCCTCCTCTATGCATGCCACATCATGCAACACCGTGTTCCTCCTGTCTTAACTACCAGTCTAATTTTAGACTGAAAGTCCTTCCGCTTTTCTCAACTTCAACTGCAGTTTCCCTTTCTTTCATTCTTTCTTCTGCTTTTCGCATGCCAGCATTCTCCCCGATTTTCTGAACTGGCTCTTTGCATGCCTCCTCTACACATGCCACATCATGCAACGCTGTGTTCCTCCTGTCTTAACCGCTAGTCTAATTTTAGACTTAAAGTCCTTCCACCGTCCAGAGTGATTAGAGAAGCCCAACTGGCAAAAACTTCCAAACTTTTCAAGCTCCGTTGATTGTGCATTATAGCCATTTGATGCTGGCCACACCAATCGCGTTGTGAATGACATCATTCGTGCTGTTTCTTAAAGAAAACGATTGGTAACTTCTGCTGCTAGTCATGGCCGTGGCTAAGGCATGCGTTTTTATTAGCAAAGATCCAGCGTTGTTTCAGCATAGTTTCCAGCACTGTGTTTCAGCCCAGCGTTGTGTTTCAGCATATGTAACATTACTGTGTTTCAGCTGTTACAACACTGTGTTTCAGCATAATTTCCAGCTCTATTTCAACATTGTGTTTCTGCATCTGTGTTTCATCATGTGCGTTCCAGCATCTGTGTTCCAGCATCTGTGATTCAGCTTCTGTGTTCCAGCTCTGTTCCAGCATTGTGTTTCAGCATCTGTGTACCAGCATTTGTGTTCCATCATCTGTGTTCCAGCTTCTATGATTAAGCTTCTGTGTTCCAGCTCTGTTTCAACACTGTGTTTCAACATCTGTGTACCAACATTTGTGTTCCAACATCTGTGTTCCAGCATCTATGTTCCAGCATTTGTGTTCCAGCATCTGTGTTCCAGCATTTGTGTTTCAGGATCTGTGTTCCAGCATTTGTGTTTCAGCATCTGTGTTTCAGCTTCTGTGTTCCAGCATCTCTTGTGCGTGCTCCATAACCAACCAATTTCCATCAATGACAACCTTGACCATCTATGTCATCTCTGCTATAGCCATATTTCCAACATTGGTATGATGTATTTATACAAATTTGTACTTAGTTCGTATTCTTCTTACACTGTCTTCTTATAAGAGTTTTTTACTAATCATCATGTATGGTTATTTCCTCTAGGTTCCATCTATCTGAAGGTCCTGCCTGCTCACCTACCTACTCGGTGTAAAAAGGTATACGAGTTCCCTTTCGTAACCCTTCAGGAGAGTTAGAACCATCCGTGTTGCAATTGAGATGTAGTCAACAGTTTCGTTTCCCTCAGTGTTTCCTATTGGCTTGGGAAAGGGAAAGAGTTTCCAATGTAACTTAAACCTTTGTAGTACCATTGTTATAATACAATAAATTACGTACAGGTCTTTGTTCGGTCTATTGTTCAAAGTAAATAACTGTTATAATCATTCACCATGAAGATCTCCCTACCCCGAAATCTGATTACCAGCACTATCTTGTTCGGAATATTGGTATGAATTATAATAGATTATATTGTTTGTTTCTTTCAGCCTTTCCTATGTTTAATGTCAAAAATAACCTACTTGTAAAGAAAAGATGATATTCATCTAGACTCAACACGAATAGGCATAATGATTTGGATTATATTATGATTATGTCTTTATTCTAGAACATTATATGTGATATCCCCAATGTGATATCCCCAAAAATAAAATAATTTTGAAATTTAAATTTGCTGGAAATTTATTTCCGCTTTTAGTAAATTCGAATTTGGAATTTTTTTTTCCATTTATGGAAATTCCGACTTTGGAGTTTGATATTTGTAATTAATTATTATGACTATTGGGAAGAGTTCTGATTGGACTCAACTAACTATTTGACCATGACACTTGTATAAAAAAAAAAGAATATTTATATTAATTGCAAGAGGACAAATGGAACAACCATGTTAAAATCTGTTGACCATGACTCCATGAGTGGGGAACAAGTTGGAACTACCTCTGGGCTGATTATTACAAGTGGAAAATCATATATTTGGCCATTGGCAGCCCCTGAAAATCAGGGATTTGGCCATTGGCAGCCCTTGAAAATCAGGGATTTAGAAAGCTGCGAAAATCCCCCCCCAAGGGATGGAAAAAGACCTAGAAAAAATTGATAATTAGCATATGCGAGGAGGCAGGATGCTGCCAAGTATGTTGGGGAAAATATTTTTGAGCTCTCTTGCTGTTATGAACACTACGGATTGAGTGTGAGGCAAGAGGAGTCTTCTGAAACGAATTTCCCTTACTGTTATCAGCACTGCTGAGTAAGTGTGAGGCAAGAGGATAACTGTTGAAATTGAGGGACATTGCTGAGGAGGAGTTCCGAGTTATCCCTCATGGACTCATGGTCAGGCTAGGGGGTGAACTGGGCAAGTAATTTGGCTTCCCTATTCTACGGTTGGGAGGAACGTGGTTTTTCCCTTTGTCTTCTCGTGATCTGGCTCAGATATGTTGCTCTACTCCTTTTTTGTTTGAATGATTTTATATCTGATGCAATGTATTTGTTAAATTGGAATTGAAATGATTTCCATTTTCTGTTTGAATGATTTGATATCTGATGTCATGTATTTATTAAATCTAAACGAATGATAGAATTGGCCTTTTATTTGTTATGATAGTTGAAAGGATTTATGCATGGTTAAATTCTGGAAGAAATCTCCTCTAAATTAGATTCACTGTTATTTTTATTTCTTTATTCGTTGTTTGAGTGAAATCAATGTTGAGATTGGCATATTGGGAGTGAAGGTTATGTTGTAATTTCATTAATCTATCTATATGAATAATGTCAGGAACAACATTCTGAGTGTTGTAAACTATGCCACTCTTTCCTTTCCATTAAACAGACTGTGTAGAGACAGATATGTAGCTGAGGTAGGAAGACCAACTATTATACCAGTTTTCCCTTATAGTTCATTAACCTAACCCATATAAAGGTATCTTGAACAAAAGAATAGAGAAACAAAAAATCATACTATAATTTGCAATAACAAATCTATGACATGAACTACTTTAGCAGTAAAGGAACTGGATGCACCCTTTCTTATTACAGAAATTTCCTTTTCCCAAGGCTGTACCAATTCGGCTATTCATATTTAGACTTTCTTGTTTTAATAATGATGCACAAACAAAAAAAATAAAAAAAATAAGAAGTGATGAATCGCAAAATGCGAAAGGACTGTGGGCCCAACATTTCAAGATTTTGTGGTTTTTGAACACCTGATGCATAAACAAAAATGAAACAAGAAGTGTTGAATCACGAAATGTGAAAGGGTTGTGGGCCCATCATTTCAGGATTTTGGGGTTTTTGAACACCTGATGCATAAACAAAAATGAAACAAGAAGTGTCGAATCGTGGAATGCGAAAGGGTTGTGGGCCCATCATTTCAGGATTTCAGGGTTAGTAAAGCAAAGGAACTCTGCGCATATGTAATAAGCAAATCCTAAATGCTGAAATATCAACTTTGTATTTTATCTTCTTTTAAAATATGCTCATTCTTTGTTTGAATGATTTGTGTATCTGATTTTATGCGTCTAATTGTGCTGAGTTGAAATAATTTCCATGGAATACATCTATTCGTTGTAAGAAGGTTATGTTCAAAGACTAAATTTTGGGAATGCTTCCTCCTGAAACAAAACGCTAGACAAAACTATCTACATATGAACTTGAAAGAACAGATCCACCTATAGGAGCATATTTAACTCTGAAATCAAAATTCTAGGTAGGATTGTCTATGTATAGATGAGCTTGAAAGGTACTGATCTATTTATAGGCATATGTGTACTTCTGTAATTGAAGTTCTAGCAGATCTAGCTTTGAATAATTGAATTGGAGGAAGCCTGTACATATAGTACTTCGGGGTTTTGGGGTTCCGGGTTTCAGGGTTTTGCAATTTGGGATTTCGCGACTCCGGTGGCAACGATACTAGGCCCTTCAAACTCCCGTGTCCTAAAATGCTGAAAAGGGATTAATAGATTTTGGCTCCTCATTTAGCCCCCATCCATACGATCATGCCCGATGACCTGGGGCTAACTCCACAAAGCACATCGGGGTTTCATGTACCAGGATTTCACGACTTGCAAAAACGAGGGCTCTTGCCTTTGGGTTTTTCAAGTGCCGAAATGATGAAACCTAGTCACGCTAAATTGATTTGGGGTTTCGTGTACCGAGATTTCGGGACTTGCAAAAATGAGGATTCTTGACCTTTGGTTTCCCAGGTGCCAAAACGTCGACCAACAACCACGTGTTCCTTCGATGGATGACTGCGACCTTTGGCCATGATCAATAGTTTTGATCTTTTCGGGATGATCAACGGTCGCAACCAAATCCCGTCTTTCTCCTTTTCAGAATTTTGGGAGAGTCTTCACTCCCCTACATGCACCAGGTTTAAACCTCGCACATCTTTTCTAGATCCGACAACTCTCGCAGTTTCGGCACTTCTCCCCGAAGTGTCTCCACCGTTCATTTCAGCTGTTCTCCTGCACGTCCTCCTAGAGGTTAAACTCTGTGCACCCAGATCCTTTCTCCAACTGATCTAACAACAGTTGTCCTCCCACCTGAGCTTTATCTCTCTGATCTCTCAAAGGTTCCTTCGACCTAAGCTTAGATACTGCCTAAATACATATAAGCATGTTAGAGTAGTATGAGAATTAAGGGAAGTACTAGAATTATGGAATAATTTATCCATATAAGCTTTTCTATTTGAAATAAACTTGATTGGCGTAATAATGTCATTATGGATAGAAATGAATCTTACCTTCTCTTAAATTCTAAGCTTAAATGAAATTGAATTATGTCACAGAATTTTTTTTTTATGGTGAACTTGAGGTACATTACATTTGCTATGAGAGAAAAAGTTACAACACTGGGCCTGAACAGGGCCACATTAATTGCTTAGTATATATTCTGATTTATGAAAAAACTAATAAATCTTGTGGTTACAAACAGAAAGCCTTTCTATTTTGTGTTGATTATGGCAGCCCAAGAAGGTGCAAAAATCATGATGGAATGGAATCTATAGCAAGGACCTCTTGGAGATCCAAGACAGAACAGTGATGGAAGCTCACCCACAGAGGTGTTGGAAACAATGAGGAATCTTATTGTTGAACTACAGGTTTTCAAGGACGACAATGAAAAATTGAAGAAAGCACAGCAGGAAAAACAAGAGATAAATGAAGTCCTGCTACGTAGTATAGTAACCAAGAAAAGCCCAAAAGATGATAAACATGATGAGGAGGTCAACAAAAGGGCCTCCAAAAATTTTGGTGCAGAAACAAAAAAATAAGACAGATCATCTTAAGGGACACCTTCTGCTGAAGACAAAACCATACCAGACCAAAAAAGAAAACAAACAGACCACCTTGAAGAAGAATTTAAAAAGATTAAACCAACTACCTTTGATGGAGAATCCAGGACAGGAGAAGAAGTTGAAGCATGGTTGTTGGACATAAAAAAATACTCTTGTTGGTCACTATAATTGCCTATTTAACTAAACAATCAAGTGTTACATAAATTGTCAACCCAGGGAAGTCTGTTATTTCAAAGGTAATCACGCACTATATATGCTCAATCTCAAAAGAAACCTAGAGTTGTAGTAAAAACATATCAATCACACTTTGCCTTGAACAAACTGAAGTTCTAACTTGAATTATAGGAAAGCAACCTACCTATTGTAGAGTTCCAAGAAATGATTAATTAAAGAATCCTGGATTACATTTAAAGTAACAACAAGATGCTGCAATAGGAAAGACCAACTATCTTGCAACAGAGAATAGGACCCTATTCCCAAAGTAGGAATTTTCAGCACCTGTTTCCAATCATCACACTTCATGAACTCATTGCTTAACTGAAATAATTGACACACACTAAAGGCTAACTATCTCTAACAGAGAACATGACCCTATTCCTGAAGCAGGAACCTTCAACACATGTCCCTGATTATCAAGCTTTCATAAATTCACCAAGCAGGATTGCTAACTAGAATGATTAATAGTTACCCAAGCATGAATCATATGAAAACAATGTAACAATCGGTAAATCGGAGTTTCAACAAGACATAGTTCAGTAAATTAGTGTTTCAGCAAAACAGAATTTAATCAAGGCATGAACAGAAATAACACTAACACTCTACAAAGCTAATGGGTGAATCTTGTGAAGAAGGTGGGCCCTCCCTTCTCACAAGATTCCCCTGAAACGAGAGGAACTAGAGAGAAATGCTCATAACAGTCTTTTATTCATCTATCAACTGTATCATATTACAATCTGAAGTGAAACACGTCCTTCTCTATAAAATTCTTTCTTAGTAAAAACAGAAGATGATCCTAATGATTATTTCCTCTTATTTAAAGAGGAGAATCCCTTTGATACAATTTGATCAACAAATTATAGGTGTACATTTGAGTCCTGTTCTTAGTCAGATCGACTTTCTAAACTGGAATAGGATATCCTAGTCTCCCGCAATAGAATGCTATTACAAGTGTTGAGTGAGGTGTTGTTGTTGCAGTTGGAGTAACAACTTCTTTATTTGTCTTCTTGTTACTGTTGTTGTATGCTATTTCAACATCGCAAATTGTGGGTTGTTTCAGCCATGGGATTTACGTTCTGACTGTTTCAGCAATTTGGTCTCAGGCAACAGCGATGGTCAATGCTAGCTCGAGGTGTGGCTCTTGTGGTCAATGTAACAACTTCATTGTTGTTTCAGCATCGTATACCACAGAGAGTGTAACGGATTTTGTGTAAGTTGTTGTTTCAGCATCGTAGTCCACGGAAGGTGTAGCAACTTCTGTGTGAGTCGTTGTTTCAGCATCGTAGACCACGAGGAGTGTAGCAGCTTCTCTTGTGTGAGTTGTTGTTTCAGCATCGTAGCCAACAGAGAGTGTAACTGCTTCTGTGAGTTGTTGTTTCAGCATCATAGACCACAGACTATTTCAGCCACAGAGTTTGCGTGCTTTGACTATTTCAGCAACAGGTCTCAATGCTAATTTGCAGTTCGAACTGTTTCAACACTTATACATTTCTGATCAATGGTTAAGTACGAGAGCAATGTAAAATTATATGCAAAACAGATTAAACATATAGTAAAGAGAAGAGAGTTATATACCTTTGGAAAGATAGGGTAAGGTGATAATGTGAGTTTAAATGTGAGTGAAACAAGGTGTAAAGGTAGCAAAAATTGTGGGCAAAAAGGTACATTGTATGGTCCTAACATCCCCCCCAACTTAAAATGTTGCATGTCCTTAGGCAACTTCACTCTGAATCAAAATCTAAATACCGACTCTGAGCGTGCAAGTTACTCAAGCAGTAACTGTGGAAGGTGATGTCTGTTGGAGCTCTGAACCCTTGAACGCATTGTAACCTTTGCCAAGTTGTTGTTTCGGCCTTCTTGGGCAGCTTATAATGGATTTGACATTTCTCTGCTGGCATCCAGAGGATAGGAAAATGGAACTGGTACCCTATCCATCTTTCAGCACATTAGGCGAGAGGTTGCTGACAGTGGTGTTTCAGCAATGTGAAAAATTGCGGAGCAGTGGTGTTTTGGTAATGGGAAAATGGCGAAAAGTTGCTGACAATGGTGTTTCAGCAATGGGGAAAATGGTGAAAGGTTGTTGAACAGTGGTGTTTCAGTGATGGGGGAAAATGGTGAAAAGTTGTTGACAATGGTGTCAATGGGGAAAAATGGTGAAAGGTTGTTGAACAGTGGTGTTTCAGCAATGGGGGGACATGGTGAAAAGTTGCTGACAATGGTGTCAATGGGGGAAAATGGTGAAAGGCTGTTGAACAGTGATGGGGGAAAATGGTGTGAAAGATTGTTGAACAACGGTGTTTCAGCAGTGGGGAAAGTCAAAAAGTTGCTAAACAATGGTGTTTCAGCAATGAAGAAAGAGCAAAGAGTTGTTGAACAATGGTGTTTCAGCAATTGGAAAGCTTGTCTCTTCTTGAAGTAGGATCGTCCTTTCTTAGTAGGCCTGTGCTTTGATCGGAAATATGCAAAAATCGATTGTAACATGGTATTTCTTGATAGGGATTATTAGTAAACTAAATCTAATCTAATACTAAAGAAATTAACTTAAAAATAATTAATTGCAATGAGGGGTAGGAGCCCCCTCTAAAAAGAGGTAATGAGAGTCTTCCACACATGTGGCCTTAAAATATTCTTTGGAAATAGGGCGCTGGTACAGACGGAGTCAATGAGCATTTACAAATAACGGTGTTTTAGAGTCATCGATTGTGAGGAGCCTTATTGTTCCATTGGGGAAAACAGTGTCTACTTCGTAAGGTCCAAGCCATCTCGTATGTAGTTTCCCTTGAAATTCTTTGACCTGAGAGTCATATAGTAGGGCCCAATTACCTTTTTGGAACTTCTTATGCTTGATAGTTTTGTCATGCCATTTTGATCTTTGCTGTTGAATCATAGTTGTCTGATGAATGGCATCTAGTCTTTTTTCATCCAATTCATTAAGCTACTGCAACCTGGATGTCTATGCATCGGTCAAATCAAGGTTGACAGCTAAAGTAGTCCTTAAAATTTTGATTTCAAATTCCATAGGAAAGACAACACTCTTTCCATAAACTAATTCATAGGGAGAGAATCCTGTAGTATTTCTCCAGGTAGTTTTGTAGGCCCATAATGCTTCAGGGAG
>JZKD02S1847287.1:214561-288279 GCA_000966675.3 Picea glauca
CTAACACCTGATCAATGAATGGTAATGGAAAGTCATCTTTTTGAGTAGCTTTATTTAAGGCTCTATAATCCACACATACTCTCCATTTCCCATTTTTCTTAGGAACTATTACCAAAGGGGAAATCCATTCACTGTCTGATATAGGATATATAAACCTTACATTGAGCAATTTTTGAAGTTCTTTTTTAAGGATTTCTCTTAAATTAGGGTTCATTTGTCGTTGATATTGGCAGATCGGTCGATAATCTTCCTTAATATATATTCAATGAGTACATAATTCGGGAGAGATTCCTTTCATATCTGTATAATCCCATGTGAATGCTTCTTTATTTTCCAGAATTAACTTCATTAATTATTGTGTTTCAGCATCTATCAGGTTGGGGTTTATGTTTAGTGTTTTGCCAGGTTCAATTTCTACTGGTATGCTTTTAGAAGAGATGGTGGCAGATGTTTGAGGTGGGTTTTCAGAGTTAAGGTTTTCCTTATTATCTGACTCCAACAGTGCAGCTAGTTGGTTATGAGTTTCTGGAGTCATAGAGGAGGGTTCACAAATAAAATTATTAATTACTTCATCCTTAGTGGCATGTTTAAGGCTTAAAGCTTGTCTGATAGTCAATATGGGTTGAGTAAGTTGATCATCAAAGTTTACCCATACCGAATTATCATTATTAATCAAGGGTGTAGAATGAGGGTAGAGGGTAAGTTGTTTAGTTTCATAACCATTGGAAATTGTCATTGAACCTGATCTACAACTGATAAAACCATCTGATGTGGCTAGCCAAGGCCTGCCAAAAATTAGAGGGTGGCCCCCCAACTTTGTTTTAGGTTTTAGTACCACAAAGTCAACTGGATAATTCCAGGATTCCACTGAGATAATTAAGTCTTCAATGACTCCCTCTGGTTTAATTGTGGATCGGTCAGCTAATTCTAGGATAGTTGGGGTGTCTTTGGTTTCATTTTTCAATTGTAACAATTGTGAGGTTTCCAGAGTCATAATATTGATAACGGCACCTAAGTCTACCAGGACTTGAGGGATTATTGTTTTTCCAATTTGTACTGAGACGGTAGGGTGGGCGGGATCACCATATTTAACTGGGGGGGCTTTACCTAACATTAGTGCAGACAAGTCACCCATAACATGGACTGTGAAGGGATCCTTAATTTTCCTATCAGGCTTCTTAACACAAATGTCTCGCATCGTCCTAGCATAAATTGGTACATCTCGGAGTGCTTGTAGTAGAGGAATTTTGGCATAAAGATTTTGTAATTCCCCTAGAAGATTGAAAGTAGGTAGCTCAGGCATTTTAGTCAAAGCTAAACGCTTGGGAAATGGTGGTTTTGTTGTTTTAGTAGCATTGTTAGAGGATGATTGTACCTCTTCAGGTACATCATGCTCTTTTGTTTCCTCTTTATTAGAAGAGGTAACATCGGCTATGATAGGTTCTACTATTCTCCCAGACCGTAAATGAATATTGTTGCATTGCGTAGGGAGAAGAGAAAATGTAGGCTGGTTATGAATATCAATGCACTGCACAACTTTATTATTGGGGTTAGGGTTAGGTAGTACAGGTAGCTAGGGTCTCATCATTTGATTGTTTGGTGGAGTACCTGATGGTAAGGAGAGTGGTTGCAGAAATTGTGATTGAGGTAATTGATTTGGGAAGGGGGGTTGTTGTCCTCTCCAATTTGGATTCCATTGGTTCTGATATGGTTTTTGTTGTTGTGGAGGCCAAGGAGTCCACATTGATGGATCAACAAAGGGTGGGTTAGTTTGTTGCATGGGTGGGTAATTCATTTGATTTGGATATTGCATTTGATTATAGGGAGGTTAACTCATTTGATTGAAAGAAGGATAGTTATCCCAATGATTAGAAGATGTAAATGGCATGTTAGGATTCATACCTTGTCCCCGTGGTTGCCATTGCCTTCTCTGTGTTAGCAGATAGATAGCTTCAACTTCTTCATCAGTTGGTTGTAATGCTGCCTTGATCCCTGGTAAAGATGGACATTGTTGAGTTTCATGATATTTATCACAGATGGTGTAGATTGGCTTTTTGTCCAATGGACATTCCCTTCATGGGTGCTTGTCTCTACATTTAGAAAAAAAGATGGATCGGGCTGCTTCTGCTTCTGCTTGCTTCTTTTGAATCTGTAGGGTGTCAATTTGTGAGACAAAAGAGCTTAACATTTCATTTTTAAAACCTTCAAGTAAATTACCTATTTCGGCTCTTGTTGCTCCCCCACTGGCTGATTTTTGAACTCTTGAAAATGTGGTGTCCCTACTATTTGATCTATTTCTTGAAGCTCCTCTTGAACATCTTTTACATAGGTTAACAATTTCATCTTATGATTTTTTAGATATGTCCCCTTTTCCAAGCATATTCAGCATATCTAGAGAGTCATCCCTTACTCCTTTTAATAATATGTTTTTAAGAATATCTTTACTTACATTGGGGTGACTAGATATTTGTAGATTATAATGTAGCCTTTCTACAAAGTCCTCCATATTTTCATCCTCTTTCTGCATCATCTTAAATAGTTCCTCCCTTTTTTCTCTTGTTCGGCAATAGTCCTGGTATTTATTCAGAAAATTTTGTTTCATTTGTTCCCATGTTGTGAGTACATGGCCTCCAAGACTCATGAACCATCTTAGTGCATTTCCTTTCAATGTTGCTGGAAATAGCTTTAATTTTGAGCATTGGAAATGTAATCATAACTTCTGCATAATATATCAAACTCAAAAAGGAATTCATTAGGATCCTCTGAAGACAAACCATGAAAGTTAGGTAGTGTTGAGAGTGGAATGTTCTTCATGGGGGCTACCCCCTTAGGAAGATCACCAATAGGAAATCCTAATGTGGAGAAAGAGTTTTCATCATTTACCTCTCCTTCAGGACCTGCCTGTTCTTCATGATGCAATTCTTCATTGTACTCATCCATGTTTTCTTCTATCTACTCCCCTGCTGTGCTTGCTATGTACTCAATGTTTCCTACTGGTTTCTCGACTGTCTCAGGACTCAAAACTTCTTTCCCCATTTCAAAGTTGGCTTGAAATGAAGGCTGGGGTTTTTGTTTCCGAGAGTTTGGTCGTTGAGTAACAGATTCAGACTTTGATATAATCTCGTCAATATAAGTCTTTCTTCCTCCTCTTCCTCTACCCCTGCCACCTATAGGGTTAGTGTCTTTTGGGTCTCTGTGTCCTCTCATGCAATCTTTGTATCTGAAAAATCATAAGTGCTTTCGAAATCTATGATTACCTTCCCCGACAACGGCAACAAAATGTTGGTCACTATAATTGCCTATTTAACTAAACAATCAAGTGATACATAAATTGTCAACCCAGGGAAGTCTGTTATTTCAAAGGTAATCACGCACTATATATGATCAATCTCAAAAGAAACCTAGAGTTGTAGTAAAAACATATGAATCACATTTTGCCTTGAACAAACTGAAGTTCTAACTTGAATTACAGGAAAGCAACCTACCTATTGCAGAGTTCCAAGAAATGATTAACTAAAGAATCCTAGATTACATTTAAAGTAACAACAAGATGCTGCAACAGGAAAGACCAACTATCTTGCAATAGAGAACATGACCCTATTCCCAAAGAAGGAATCTTCAACACCTGTTTCCGATCATCACACTTCATGAACTCATTGCTTAACTGAAATAATTGACACACACTAAAGGCTAACTATCTCTAACAGAGAACAGGACCCTATTCTCGAAGAAGGAACCTTCAGCGTCTGTCCCTGATTATCAAGCTTTCATAAATTCACCAATCAGGATTGCTAACTAGAATGATTAACAATTACCCAAGCATGAATCATATGAAAACAATGTAACAATCGGTAAAGTAGAGTTTCAGCAAGACAGAGTTCAATAAAGTAGTGTTTCAGAAAAGAAGAATTTAATCAA
This sequence comes from Picea glauca, assembly GCA_000966675.3. NCBI lineage: Eukaryota > Viridiplantae > Streptophyta > Pinopsida > Pinales > Pinaceae > Picea > Picea glauca. Next base: position 218,480 of record JZKD02S1847287.1, read on the forward strand.
GGCATGAACAGAAATAACACTAACACTCTACAAAGCTAATGAGTGAATCTTGTGAAGAAGGTGGGCCCTCCCTTCTCACAAGATTCCCATGAAACGAGAGGAACTAGAGATAAATGCTCAGAACAATCTTTTATTCATCTGTCAACTGTATCGTATTACAATCTGAAGTGAAACACGCCCTTCTCTATAAAATCCTTTCTTAGTAAAAACAGAAGATGATCCTAATGATGATTTCCTCTTATTTAAAGAGGAGAATCCCTTCGATACAATTTGATCAACAAATTACAGGTGTACATCTGAGTCCTATTCTTAGTCAGATCGACTTTCTAAACTAGAATAGGATATCCTAGTCTCTCGCAATAGAATGCTATTACAAGTGCTGAGTGAGGTGTTGTTGTTGCAGCTGGAGTAAAAACTTCTTTATTTGTCTTCTTGTTACTGTTGTTGCATGTTGTTTTAGCATCATAAATCATGGGATGTTTCAGCCATGGGATTTGTGTTCTGACTGTTTCAGCAATTTGGTCTCAAGCAACAACGATGGTCAATGCTAGCTCGAGGTGTGGCTATTGTAGTCAATGTAACAACTTCATTGTTGTTTCAGCATCGTAGACCATTGAGAGTGTAACGACTTTTGCGTAATTTGTTGTTTCAGCATTGTAGTCCACAGAAGGTGTAGCAACTTCTGTGTGAGTCATTGTTTCAGCATCATAGACCACGGGGAGTGTAGCAGCTTCTCTTGTGTGAGTTGTTGTTTCAGCATCGTAGCCAACGGAGAGTGTAACTTCTTCTGTGAGTTGTTGTTTCAGCATCATAGACCATACACTGTTTCAGCCACAAAGTTTGCGTTCTTTGACTATTTCAGCAACAGGCCTTAATGCTAATCTGCAGTTCGAACTGTTTCAACACTTATACATTTCTGATCAATGGTTAAGTACGAGAGTAATGTAAAATTATATGCAAAACAAATTAAACATATAGTAAAGAGAAGAGAGTTATATACCTTTGGAAAGATAGGGTAAGGTGATAATGTGAGTTTAAATGTGAGTGAAACAAGGTGTAAAGGTAGCAAAAAGTGTGGGAAAAAAGGTACATTGTATGGTCCTAAAAACTTCCATATCTACAACTATTCCAGCAACATGAAGGTCAGAATGGCCATCTACAATCTGAAGGGGAAGGCCAACATTTGGTGGCAGGACCTGAAATTGGCCAAGGGCCTAAAGGAGAAACAGTTGGAATGGTCCAACTTTATGAAGTATTTCAAGAAACAATACCTTTCTGAAAGCTATTATGAAAGGAAGACGAAAGAATTTTACGAGTTATGACTCAGACAGATGACGATGGAGGACCTTATAAATAAATTTCTGAAACTACTAAGGTTCGTACCATACATTCGAGAGGATAAGGTAAAAATCCAATGATTCTTAAGTTGTTTACCACAGACCTACCGGGACATAATTGAGTTTTACGGCCGCAAATCCTTGAGTGAGGTATTCAGGAAAGCACGAATGTGCTATGACCAGTATAAACAACGGGAAGAGTTTCCCAAGACCTGGAAGGATAAGAAGCAAGATCGAATGCACCAGCGGAAGAAGGGATACTAGCCAGCGCCTTATTGGGTTGCGGCAAAAAGTTTACCAAGGAAGCATTTTCACTACGATCATCCGAATATGCAAGGTAGCGGTAAACCTGGGAACGAAGAAGCTTGGGGACAACTCCCGCGAGCCATTAAAGTGTTGGGAGTCTGGAGAACCTCATCTAAGGAGGAACTGTCCACGTTTAATTGCAGCCAACAAAACTGATGTTCACAATTTGCAGGAAGCCTCGACAATGGGAGATGTGGGCAGAAGTCTGCATCGAATAAATGCAGCCATAGATGGTCGACAAGCTGACCACCAGTCCTCGGTGGTAGAAATCGAAGGTAAAATTGACGACACTCGAATTTCTGTTTTAATTGACCTTGGAGCTATGTTAAGTTATATTACTCCCAATGTAGTAGAGTCGAATAAACTTAAGAAACTGAAACACACAAAGTCATGGCTTGTACAACTAGAAACAAGTACTAAAAGAAAAGTAGTTGAGTTTATTTCTTATCTTGAGTTCAGCTTAGATGGTCAAAATATAAGGACCAATCTAAACATCCTACCACTAGGATCTTATGATATGATTATCGGGATGTATTGGTTGGAACAACAAAAAGAAGTACTAGACTGTTATACAAAGATACTTAGCTATAAAGACAATTTTGGCACTGTTAGAACAGCCCAAGGCATACCAAAACCTATATTAGTCAGACAAGTTTCAACGATGCAACTCAAGAAATGTATTAGAAAGGGATGCCAAGTTTATGCCATCCAAGTAACAAATCTATTAGAAAAAGAAGATAAGCCCAAGTTAGAAGACTTTATTGTCCTACGTGAATTCAAGGACATGTTTGTGGATGAGATACCAGAATTACCTCCTAGAAGGGAAAAAGATTTTTCAATAGACTTACTACCTGGATCAACCCCTATCTCAAAAACACCCTACCGAATGAGTCTACCAGAACTGACACAATTAAAAATACAATTAGAGGAATTGTTGGACAAAGAGTATATTAGATTGAGTGTCTCGCCATGGGAAGCACCACTCCTCTTTGTGAATATGAAAGACGGTACTCTAAGACTGTGTATCGATTATAGACAACTGAACAAATGACCATTAAGAACAAATACCCCTTACCAAGGATAAATGATCTGTTCGATCAAGTTGGTGGGGCCAAGATCTTTTCAAAATTGGATTTATGATCCGGTTATCATTAAGTTAGGATAAAGGACGAGGACATAAACAAAACATATTTTCGAACAAGAGATGAACACTATGATTTTGTAGTCATACCTTTCAGACTCACTAACACACCAACCACATTTATGTGCTTGATGAACAACATTTTCAGTCAGTACTTAGACAAGTTTGTAGTAGTATTTATCGATGATATTCTAGTCTATTCAAAGATGAAAAAAGAACATGATGAACACTTAAGGATAGTTTTGCAAACGTTGAGGAAACACAAATTGTACCCCAAATTTGACAAGTGTGACTTTTATCAAAAAGAGATACAATATTTAGGAAATGTCATTTCCTCAAAAGGTATTCCCATAGACCCGAAAAAGATAAAATTAATTATGGAATGGCCAGTACCTAAGGATGTGGCAGATATCCGGTCATTCATGGGAATCACCGGATATTATCGTAGATTTATAGAAGGGTTTTCCAAGATAGCTTACCCTATCACATCATTACAAAAGAAAGGGGCCAAGTTTAACTGGTCGCAAAAGTGTCAAGACCGTTTTAACAAGATGAAAGAATTATTGACATCGGCAGAACTAGATAAAGACTTCACAGTATGCGTTGATGCAAGTAGAGAGGGACTAGGTGGTGTTCTAACTCAAGAAGGGCACGTGATTTGTTATGAGTCCTGGAAATTAAAGGAACATGAGTGAAATTATGTCACTCATGACTTAGAATTGGCAGCAGTAATACATGCCTTAAAAATGTGGCGACACTACATAATGGGAAGGAAATTTCTACTATTAACGGATAATAGCGGTGTGAAATATTTGTTTAACGAACCAGAACTTAATGCAAGCCAAGAAAGGTGGCTAGCCTTCATGAGCGAATTCAACTTTGAGGTCAGACATATCACTGGCAAAGAAAATAAAGTAGCAGACGCTTTAAGCAGAAGAGTCCATAGGTTATTTGAGGTAACTATCAGCAGGGCAGAAAGTGATCTGGAACAAAAGGTAAGGACGGCCGGTATTAGCAACGGAAATTACACTAAGATGATGGAAGAATTACGAAAAAATACCGTATACTTAGATAAACTAGATCTAAGTATCGACAAGAAGGGACTCTTAAGATTTAAAAATAGACTTTACATACCAGATTCAACAAAGTTAAAATTAACTGTTTTGGACAAAGTGCATAAGAAACCATATTTTGGTCATCCAGGTTACCAAAAAATGATATCATCACTTAGAAAATTGTTTTACTGGCCTAATATGAAAGGAGAAACAGTAGAATACTTGGCTAGGTGCCAGGATTGTCAGCAGGTTAAGGCTGAACACCAGCATCCAGCTGACCTATTACAGCCATTATCCGTACCAGAACGGAAATGGGAGACCATATCGCTGGACTTTATAACATATTTGCCAAAAACTTAGAAACAAAATGATTCTATCATGGTTGTAATTGATAAACTCAGTAAGTCTGCACACTTTATTCCTGTAAAGTCTACTTTTAAAGCTATAAACATTGTTGAAATATTCATGAACGAAATTTTTAGACTGCAAGGTATTCCTAAAATGGTGATTTTAGATAGAGACGTAAAATTCACATCCGCTTTTTGGAAGGAATTGTTTGCAGGGATAAATACTAATTTGAATTTCATTACGAGTTATCATCGACAAACGTATGGATAGACTGAAAGGAAAAACCAAATCATAGAGGATATGCTCCGCATGTATGTAAGAACAAAGTCAAACAAGTGGGAAGACTACCTACACTTGATAGAATTTGCATATAACAATGGGTACCAAACTTCGGCTAAGTTGAGCCCTTTCGAAATACTGTATGGAAGAAAGTGTACAACTCCAATTAGCTGGGATAACCCAGTTGACTGACTCATGGTTGGACCAGAGATGCTCCAAGAAATGGAGAACATCGTAAGGAAGGTACAACAGAACTTGAAAGAAGCATAGGACAGACATAAGAGCTATGCAGATCAGAAAAGAAGACACTTGGAATTTCAAGTAGGAGACCATGTTTATTTGAAACTCAAAGCCCGAAAAAGCTCGTTGAAGTTAGGGAACTATTCCAAGCTAGCACCCAGGTTTTGTGGGCCCTTCGAGATACTAGCTCGAATTGGACCCGTAGCATATCAACTTGCACTTCCAGCTAATCTAAATATTCATAATGTATTTCATGTGTCTTTGTTGAAAAAGCATATTCATGATCCTACTCATATGATTGATTGAAACTTGGTGCAGGTGGAACCCAAAGGCAAGTTCTAGGTGGAACCCCTGCGCATTCTGGACCGGAGAGACATAGCTCTTCGGAACAGAGTCGTCGCTTAGGTAAAGGTGCAATGGAAGCACTTTAGTCATGAGGAGGCCACTTGGGAGTTGGAGGTAGATTTGCAGAAATATCATCCAATCCTGTTCCAGGAAAGGAACAAACACCGAGGACAGTGTTTTATTGAAGGGGGAAAGGATGTGATATCCCCAAAATAAAATAATTTTGAAATTTAAATTTGCTGGAAATTTATTTCCACTTTTAGTAAATTCGAATTTGGAAATTTTGTTTCCATTTATGGTAATTCTGGATTTCGAGTTTGATATTTGTAATAATTATTATGACTATTGGGTAGAGTTTTGATTGGACTCAACTAACTATTTGACTATGACACTTGTATATAAAAAAATAAATATTTATATTAATTGCAGGAGGACAAATGGAACAACCATGTTGAAATTAGCTGACCATGACTCCATGAGTGGGGAACAAGTTGGAACTATGTCTGGGTTGATTATTACAAGTGGCACATAAGATATTTGACCATTGGCAGCCCCTGAAAATCGGGCATTTAGAAATCTGCGAAAATTCCCCACCAAGGGAGGGAAAAAGACCTAGGCAAAATTGATAAATAGCATATGCGAGGAGGCAGGACGTTGCCAAGTATGCTGGGGAAAATATTTTTTATCTCTCTTGCTGTTATGAACACTACGGATTGAGTGTGAGGAAAGAGGAGTCTGTTGAAATGGATTTTCCTTGTTGTTATCAACACTGTTGAGTAAGTGTGAGGAAAGAGGATAACTGCTGAAATTGAAGGACATTGTTGAAGAGGAGTTCCGAGTTAGCCCTCATGGACTCATGGTTAGGCTTGGGGGTGAACTTGGAAAATGATTTGGTTGCCCTGTTCTACGGTTGGGAGGAGGCGAGGGGTTATTGTTGAGTTATTTGTGTTTGATCATGATATAGTGTGCTATGAGCCATAAATACAAGGTTCTTCTAAAGTTGCAAGTGCTACAATTGATGACTTGCAATACATGAATTTGGACTTCTACAAATCTATGTGCGAGTGTAAGAAATCATGTGCATCTAGTATCTTGCTTTCACCCAGTTTGTTTCCATATTAATTTATGTATTTTTAGACAAGTCCAACTAGTTCCTTTGGTTTTTGTTTGATATGCGTGCCTCATGCATATTGCAATTACCTTTGTTCTATTACTGCCTGGAATGGTGGGTTGGAGATTTTTTTAGGTGTGTTGTATAAATCCAAAAGGGAAATGGGAGTTGATTACTATTTTTTTTTCAGAAGCAAGTTTCTTTGATTAAAAAGTAAAGCATTAGTACAGGTGACAATGTTTTTCTTGCACACCAAAAGTAACTGCACTAAGCATTAGGTGTGCAAGGAAAAAACCTAATGCATAGTGCAGTTACTTCTGGTCTATTACTAGCTGGAATGGTGGAGTGGAATAATTTTTTTTGTGTGTTTTATATGCAAAATAGAAATGAGGGTTGATTGTTGTTTTGTTTTTTTCAAAGGCAGTTTAAGTTGGTCAGGGGTTGTTACAGAAAAAAGGCATGTTGGTTTGAAGTTTTGTTGTTCACTTTGTCTTTGGGTTGTGAAATGTGTTTATCCTCCTTGTGTTCTGTTATAGTTCATGTGACATCCAAAAAAAATAAAGTATTTTTTAAATTTAAATTTGTTGGAAATTTATTCTGTTTTTAGTAAATTCAAATTTGAATTTTTTTTCCATTTATGGCAGTTCTGAATTTTGAATTTGATAATTGTAATTAATTATTATGACTATTGAGCAAAGACCTGATTTTACCCAACTAACTATTTGACTATGATACTTGTATGAAAAAATAATATTTTATATTGATTGCAAGAGGACAAATGGATTAGCCATGTTAAATTTAGTTGACCATGACTCCATGAGTGGGGAACATGTTGGAACTACCTCTAGGCTGATTGTTACAAGTGGAAAATTAGTGATTTGGCCATTAGTAGCCCCTGAAAATCAGGGATTTAGAAAGCTGCGAAATTCCGAAGGGAGGGAAAAAGACCTAGCCAAATTGATAAATAGCATTTGTGAGGAGGCAGGACGCTGCCAAGTATGCTGAGAAATAGACTATTCATTTTTACTTACTATTATGAACACTACTGAGTGAGTGTGAGGCAAGAGGAATCTACTGGAATTGAAGGACATTGTTGAGGAGGAGTCTCCAAGTTCTCTCTCATGGATTCATGGTCAGGCTAGGGGGTGAATCGGGCAAGTGATTTTGGCTACCCTATTCTACGGTTGGGAGGAATGTGGTTGTTCCCTTTGTCCTTCCGTGAATTGGTTCAGATATGTTAAATTCCTCCTTCTGTGCTTGAATGATTTTGGGTATATGATATTTTGCATCTGTTGGTGTTAAGTTGAAATAATTTCCATGGATAATATATGTTCGATTGTATGAAGTTTACAGTTAAAAGTTAAAATTCTAGGCAGAATTACCTATGTACACCTGAACTTGAAAGAATAGATCTATCTACAGGGATACGTTTATTTCTGTAACTGAAATATTAGGAAGATCTATCCATAAATAATTAGAGTTGAGCAAGTTTGTATCTATGTTACATATCAACTTATATATATATATATATATGATTACAGTTTATTATCTGTTGTAGGAACGACTGTATTTGTATGGTTTCGGTATGTTATATCTTGGATAATCATCTATTCTATTAAAGAATATACTTATATTACTACTATATTGGTGACCCTTTGTCATCATAGGTTCCACGTACAAGTGTACGGGTTTATAAACAACATATATTGTTTGTAGTAGTAATAGAATTGAAATTGGACAGTGAACGATATTACAAAACTACTGTGTTTTAGTCATGCCTAGGATAGATCTATTCTGCTCGAAGCATTAAATTCATCATGCGATTTCTGAAACTTCAAGTCGCAGAAAATATTCTACCTGTCATGAGATCATCATGAGTCATACGACTTTAAGGGTCATTTCTGTAGTGAATTTTTAGACTTGTGTAAACATTTGTAGAAAACTAGAAATAATTTCAAAAGTATTATATCCATTTTAACTATACATATTTAAAGGCCCATTGACTTAATAAGGGGTTTACAAAGTATCAAATAAACTTATGACTTCAGTTATGAATATACATATGTAAATGTTCATTCAATAATCATTATAACGGATGGCATAGAATTAGTAGCATACAATTGTAAAGGAATATGCCAGAATCAAAACACAGAGACATAATTCACGTTACACTGATAAATCTCAGACTCTTCTTAGTACCTAAGGATTAGATTCCGGCTACACCGTCTTGACAAGAAAACAATTAACTCAGACATTCGTACATTCGAAAAACAAGGTATTTAGTTCTAGGAAAAAGAATTGGAGTACACTCGGATTGAACACAAAAGAAAGATAGGTCTAAACTATTATAGATCCAGGATAAACCATTACAAGAGAAAACACAAGTGCTTTTATTTACCAACACACTTATAGGTATACTGAGGACCTACGATGCCAAAAATGAATTGAAGTACGGCTACAAGAGATGGAAATAAAATAACCATTCACAATTCATTTCATTTCAGAAATGTCGAGAAAACAGTCCCAGTATAGGGAAGAAATCAATCATAATTTTCCTTCGAATAATTCTTAATACAAGTCATAGTAAGAAATTGATTTAATCTTTGGGTAATTATACAAAATTTAGAGTTGACTCTCGGAACTCAACTATGAGAAGGAGTAATGAAGTTAAAAGCTAACACACAACAAACCAATTACAGAAATGGTTCCTTAGTTGAATTCTTCTACCATTAACTGTCTAGGCCTTCTTAGTAGGGGAAAAATGGAACCCGAGTACCTATTAAGGGGGGGTGAAATCTCCATGCGCGTGTCCTCGCATGGTCGAAACCCCTGAACAGAGTTGCGAGGAACACCCTTAAGTTTTGTTCAACAGAAATACAAATAAAAAAAAAAGGAAACGAGTAACATTAGGAAAGAGTTCACCAAAGTAATACTTAACGTAAGTGGAGGTATATGATATCCTTTTCCATCACCAAGAGCCGCGTAATTATCCATACCTGGAAGTAGAAGAGAATTTTTAGACTTCCTGATGGGTACCCTCGCAAAAACAAAGGGACCCATCATTAGCATTAAGAATCAATGAATGACCGAAACAAGAACAGAAGAAAGAACCAATACACGAATGCTGGAACATGACCAAATTGCATAATAAGCATAAACTCAAGAACCATCTTATAGAAATATAAATAAACAGTAGAACAAAACCAATGTTCTATCTAACACTCTGCAAATAAGTTTTTAAGGAAATGCAGGGTCAACACGATGCCAAAACCGCAAATGCGCATGCCTTGTAAGAAGCTCGAAAAGAGTAAAGGGGACACACAGAACATAACCTGAACATCTTTAACTTCAGTCAGAGTATAATCCCTGCTTAAGGGTTTGGCCAACTACTATTTCTTTCTGGGAGACTCTCAAATAAGGAAAAAATACAGTCTTACGAATTATCGAAGAGTATTAGGAGAACAGTGATAGATGAACCGCTTTTCTTTTCACAACCCGGATATAAATAACTTGCCAAAGGGATTCCAGAATCATGGAAAAAATAGGTTTAGCATACAGGCATGTATAAGACCCTAACCCATTTAAACATACGATTTCTTTTTTGACGAAGCATAACCTAGAATAGTAACAACAAGAACGATGAGTACAGAGGGAGAGAAAGAAGAGCCTATGGGTAATAAACAAGATAATACCAGAACAGTAAGCTAGAAAAGGACAAAAGAAATCCTACAGTAAAATTATTATTTTAGGATAGATACTTACCGAACAGGAGAAATATGGGAGATGCTCGAAGCCACCATGCCCTGTGCATAGTAAATTCAAGAAACAGAGTAAAACGCAGGATTCAACTTAGAGTAGATTGACACAAAGATGAAAATGAATCATGGCTTCTACCCTAAAACACGAGCCCCGTGCATATTGAATGTGGTGGGTATGACGAGGAAATACACCATGTGACAGTAGTGAAGTGGAGTGTTTGGGTTGGATGAGGGTACAGGATGACTCTCATTGCCCCTCTACCTCCATTAATGGTTGGACAAAAAATTAAATTCAACTGACAATACATCTAGTCACATTTAATAAATTAAGGGGACAAGTAAGGGTCTCCTCAAAACCCTTTTACTACTAGTTCAGTTAGCGCCGGTGGTTGGAGTTAGTTAAGCCTAGAAAGGATTAATCAACTGCCACCTTAGGGTTTGCTTCCAACTAAGTAGTTTATTGGGTTACAAACTCTCCGTCAATAGTATAATTTCCAAGGAACCCCTCAAAGTCCGTGGTCACCTTTATCAAAAGAAAAACCAACAAATCCAACGTTAAAGCAAGTATTTTGACCCCCTTCCTTGTGTCACTAAATTTCTCGGGGTTTTGAAGTTTAGGCTTCTGCACGTGTATGAAGTTGGATGTTAAATAAGAGGCTGGAATCTTAAGTACCAGGCCTATGTCTATTTTCCACATTACTACAATTTTTTTAACATTTAACCACTTACAAAGATGAGTATAACTTAAATGAGTATTGAAGAATAAACACTAGACTATGGACCTGTAATGTTAGGAAAAAGAAATTGAATACATAGGGTATCACAATTTTAAATATTAAGGATTTCTCCCCTTATTATAAATCTATCATACAAACTTAGAGTGTAATTCTCTTAGAAGAATTTTTTTTTATGATGAAATTGAGGTTTATTACATATGTTATCAGAGCAAAAATTACAACACTAGGCCCGAACAGGGCCACATTAGTTGCTTAGTATATATTCTGATTTATGTGAAACTAATAAACCTTATGGTTACAAACAGAAAGCCCTTTCTGCTTTGTATTAATTATGGTAGCTCAGGATGATGCAAAAATCAGGATGGAAGGAAATCCGTAGCAAAGACCTCCAGGAGATCTAAGACAAAATAGTGATGGAAGCTCACCCACAAAGGTGTTGGGAACGATGAGGAATCATATTGTTGAACTATAGATTTTCAAAGCCGACAATGAAAAATTGAGGAAAGCACATGAGGAACAACAAGAGATAAATGAAGTCCTGCTGTGCAGTATAGTCACCAAGAAAATCCCAAAGGACGATAACCATGACGAAGAGGTCAGAAGAAGGGCCTCCAAGAACTCTGGGCCGGAAAAAAAAAGGAGACAGTTTGTCTGAAGAAACACCTTCAGCTGAAGACAAAACTAAACCAGATAGAAAATGAAAACAAGTAGACCACCTTGAAGGATAATTTAAAAAGATTAAACCAGCTACCTTTGATGGAGAATCCAGGATAGGACAAGAAGCTGAGGCATGGTTGTTGGACATCAAAAAAATACTTCCAGATCTACAATTATTCCAGCAACATGAAGGTCAGAATGGCCATATACAATCTAAAAGGGAAGGCCAACATTTGGTGGCAAGACCTGAAATTGGCCAAGGACCTAAAGGAGAAACAGTTGGAATGGTCTGACTTTATGAAGTATTTAAAGAAACAATACCTTTATGAAAGCTATTATGAAAGGAAGATGAAATAATTTCATGAGTTACGACTCGGACAGATGACGATGGAGGACCTTATAAATAAATTTCTGGAACTACTAAGGTTCGTACCGTATATCCGGGAGGATAAGGTAAAAATCCAGTGATTCTTAAGTTGTTTACCATAGTCCTACAGGAACATAATTGAGTTTAACAATCCCAAATCCTTGAGTGAACTATTCAGGAAAGCACGAATGTGCTATGACTAGTATAAACAACGAGTGGAGTTTCCCAAAGCCTGGAAGGATAAGAAGCAAGATCGAATGAACCATCGGAAGAAGGGATACCAGCCAGCTCCTTATCAAGATGCGGTAAAAAGTTTTCCGAGAAAGGATTTTCACTCCAATCATCCAAATACGCAAAGCAGCGATAAACCGGTGAACCTGGGAATGAAGAAGTTTGGGGAAAGCTCCCGCGAGCCATTAAAGTGTTGGGAATGCAGCGAGCCTCATCTAAGGAGGAGTTGTCCACATTTAATTTAAGCAAACAAAACTGTTGTTCATAATTTGCAGAAAGCCTTGATGGTGGGAGATGTGGGCAGAAGCCTGCATCGGATAAATGCAGCCATAGATGTTCGACAAGCTGAACACCAGTCCTCGGTGGTAGAAATCGAAGGTAAAATCAATAACACTCAAATTTCTATTCTGATTGACCCTGGAGCTACGTTAAGTTATATTACCCCTCATGTAGTAGAGTCAAATAAACTCAAGAAATTGAAGAACACAAAATCATGGCTTGTACAACTAGCAACATTTACTAAAAGGAAAGTAGTTGACTTTATTTCTGATTTTGAGTTCATCTTAGATGGTCAAAATATAAGAACAAATCTAAACATCCTATCACAAGGATCTTATGATATGATTATCAGGATGGATTGGTTGGAACAACACAAAGCAGTACTAGATTGTTATACAAAGAGACTTAGCTATAAAGACAATTTTGGCACTGTTAGAACAGCCCAAGGTATACCAAAACTAGTATCAGTAAGACAAGTTTCAGCGATGCAACTCAAGAAATTTATGAGGAAGGGATGTCAATTTTATGCCATCCAAGTGACGAATCTGTTAGAAAAATAAGATAAGCCAAAGTTAGAAGACTTCATTGTCCTACGTGAATTCAGAGACATGTTTGTAGATGAGATACCAGAATAACCTCCTAGAAGGGAAATAGACTTCTCCGTAGACCTACTACCCAGTTCATCCCCTATCTCAAAATCACTGTACCGAATGAGTCTACCGGAACTGACAGAATTAAAAATACAATTACAAGAATTGTTGGACAAAGAGTATATCAGATCGAGTGTCTCACCATGGGGGCCACCGGTCCTCTTTGTGAAAAAGAAACACGGTACTCTAAGACTATGTATCGATTATATACAACTGAACAAAATGACTATTAAGAACAAATACCCCTTACCAAGGATAAATGATCTGTTCGATCAAGTAGGTGGGGCCAAGATCTTTTCAAAGTTGGATTTATGATCCGGTTATCATCAAGTTAGGATAAAAGACGAGGATAAAAGCAAAACAACTTTTCAGACAAGATATGGACATTACGAGTTCGTAGTCATACCTTTCGGACTCACTAACGCACCAGCCATGTTTATGTGCCTGATGAACAGTATTTTCAATCAGTACTTAGACAAGTTCCTGGTAGTATTTATCGACGATATTCTGGTCTATTAAAAAATGGAAGTAGAACATGATGAACAATTAAGTATAGTTCTACAAACGTTGAGGAAACACAAACTTTACGCCAAATTTGACAAGTGTGACTTCTATCAAAAAGAAATACAATATCTAGGACATGTAATTTCAGCAGAAGGCATTGTCATAGATTTAGAGAAGACAAAAGCCATTATGGAATGGTCGGTACCTAAGGACGTAACGAATATCCGGTCATTCATGGGAATTACCAGATATTACCGCAGGTTTATAGAAGGGTTTTCCAAGATATCCTACCCTATCACGTCATTACAAAAGAAAGGGACCAAGTTTAACTGGTCAGAGAAGTGTCAGGGTAGTTTCAACAAACTGAAGGAATTATTGGAAACTGCATCCATATTCAAGGTAGCAGAGCTATATAAAGACTTCACTGTATGTGTTGATGCAACTAAAGAAGGACTAGGTGGTGTCCTAACTCAGGAAGGATACGTTATTTGTTATGAGTCCCGAAAATTAAAAGAACACTAGTGAAATTATGTCACCCGTGACTTATAATTGGCAGTGGTAATACACGCCTTAAAAATGTGGTGACACTACATAATGGGCAGAAAATTTCTACTATTGACGGATAATAGTGGGGTGAAATATATGTTTATCCAACCAGATCTTAATGCAAGACAAGAAATATGGATAGCCTTCTTGAGCGAATTCGACTTCGAGGTCAGACATATCAAGGGTAAGGAAAATAAAGTAGAAGACGCTTTAAGCAGAAGAGTCCATGGGTTATTTGAGATAAATATCAACAGGGAAGAAAGTGATCTAGAACAAAGGATAAGGACGACAGGTATTAGCGATGGAAATTACACTAAGATGATGAAAGAATTACAAAATAGTACCGCAAACTCAGATAAACCAAATCTAAGTTACGAAAAGAAGGCACTATTACGATTTAAAAGCAGACTTTACATACCAAATTCAACAAAGTTAAAATTAATAGTTTTGGACGAAGTGCATAAGAAACTGTATTTTGGCCATCCAGGTTACCAGAAAACAGTAACAGCACTTAGAAAACTATTTTACTGGCCTAATATGAAAGGCGAAACAATAGAGTACTTGGCTAGGTGTTAGGATTGTCAGCAGGTTAAGGCCAAGCACCAGCATCCAACCGACCTATTACAACCATTACCAGTACCAGAATGGAAATGGGAGACCATATCGTTGGACTTTATAACGGGTTTGAATAAAACTCAGAAACATAATGATTCTATCATGGTTGTAATCGATAAACTCAGTAAGTCTGCACACTTTATTCTTAAAGTCTACTTTTAAAGCTATAAACATTGCTGAAATATTCATGAAAGAAATCTTTAGACTACATGGTATTCTTAAAATGGTGATTTAAGATAGAGACGTAAAATTCACATCCTCTTTTTGGAAGGAATTGTTTGTAGGGATAAATACTATTCTGAATTTCAGTACGAGTTATCATCCACAAACGGATGGAAAAACCGAAAGGACAAACCAAATCGTAGAGGATATGCTTCGCATGTACGTAAGAACAAAACCAAGCAAGTGGGTACACTACCTGCACTTGGTAGAATTTGCATATAACAATGGGTACCAAACTTCGACTAAGTTGATCCCTTTCGAAGTAATGTACGGCAAAAAGTATATGACTCCAATTAGTTGGGATAACCCGGCTGACAGACTCATGGTTGGACCAGAGATGCTCCAAGAAATGGAGAACATGGTAAGGAAGGTACAACAGAACTTGAAAGAAGCACAGGATAGACAGAAGAGCTATGCAGATCAAAAAAGAAGACACTTGGAATTTCAAGTGGGAGACCATGTTTATTTGAAGGTCAAAGCACGAAAGATCTCGTTGAAGTTAGGGAACTGTGCCAAGATAGCACCTAGGTTTTGTGGGCCCTTCGAGATACTAGCTCGAATTGGACCCATAGCATACCAACTTGCACTTCCCACTAATCTAAGAATTCATAATGTATTTCATGTTTCTTTGTTAAAAAAATATATTCATGACCCTAGTCATATGATTGATTAGAACTCGGTGCAAGTGGAACCCGAAGGCAAGTTCCAGGTGGAACCCCTGCATATTCTGGACTGGAGAGAAATGGCACTTCGGAACTGAGTCGTCGCTCAGGTAAAGGTGCAATCAAAGCACTTTAGTCCTGAGGAGGCCACTTGGGAGTTGGAGGGAGATTTGCAGAAATCTCATCCAATCTTGTTCCAAGGAAGGGATGAACACCGAGGACAGTGTTTTACTGAAGGGAGAAAGGATGTGACATCCCAAAAAAAAAAGTATTTTTGAAATTTAAATTTGTTGGAAATTTATTCCGATTTTAGTAAATTTGAATTTGGAATTTTTTTTCCATTTATGGCAATTCCAAATTTCGAATTTGATAATTGTAATTAATTATTATGACTTTTGGGCAGAGACTTGATTTGACCCAACTAATTATTTGACTATGACACTTGTATGAAAACATAATATTTTATATTGATTGCAGGAGGACAAATGGAACAACCATGTTAAATTTCGCTGACCATGACTCCATGAGTGGGGAACATGTTGGAACTACCTCTAGGCTCATTGTTATAAGTGGAAAATCAGTGATTTGGCCATTAGTAGCCCCTAAAAATCAAGGATTTCGAAAGTTGTGAAAATTCCCAAGGGATGGAAAAAGACCTAGGCAAATTGATTTTTACTTGATCTTATGAACACTACTGAGTGAGTGTGAGGCAAGAGGAATCTACTGGAATTGAAGGACATTGTTGAGGAGGAGTCGCCAAGTTCACTCTCATGGATTCATGGTCAGGCTAGGGGGTGAATCGGGCAAGTGATTTTGGCTGCCCTATTCTACGGTTGGGAGGAACGTGGTTGTTCCCTTTGTCTTTCCGCGAATTGGTTCAGATATGCTAAATTCCTCCTTTTGTTCTTGAATGATTTTAGGTATATGATATTATGCATCTATTGGTGTTAAGTTGAAATAATTTCCATGGATAATGTATGTTCGATTGTATGAAGTTTACAGTTAAAAGTTAAAATTCTAGGCAGAATTACCTATGTACACCTAAAATTGAAAGAACAGATCTATCTACATGGGTACGTTTATTTCTGTAACTGAAATATTAGGAAGATCTATCCATAAATAATTGGATTTGAGCAAGTTTGTATCTATGTTACATATCAACTTATATATATATATATATATATATATATATATATATATATATATGATTACAGTTTATTATCTGCTGTAGGAACGACTGTATCTGTATGGTTTCCGTATGTTATATATTGGATAATCATCTATTCTATTAAAGAATATACTTATATTACTACTATATTGGTGACCATTTGTCATCATAGGTTCCACGTACAAGTGTACGGGTTTATAAACAACATATATTGTCTGTAGTAGTAATAGAATTGAATCTAGACAATGAACGATATTACAAAACTACTGTGTTTTAGTCGTGCCTAGGATAGATCTATTCTGCTCGAAACATTAAATTCATCATGCAATTTCCGAAACTTCAAGTCCTAGAAAATATTCTACCTGTCATGAGATCATCATGAGTCATATGACTTTAAGGGTCATTTCTATAGTGAATTTTCAGACCTGTGTAAACATTTGTAGAAAAATGGAAAGAAATTTAGAAGTATTATATCCATTTTAACTGTACAGATTTAAAGGTCCATTGATTTAATAATGGGTTTACGAAGTATCAAATAAACTTATGACTGCAGTTATGAATATACATATGTAAATGTTCATTCAATAATCGTTATAATGGATGGCATAGAATTAGTAGCATACAATTGTAAAGTAATATGCCAGAATCAAAACACAGAGACATAATTCACGTTACACTGATAAATCTTAGACTCTTCTTAATACCTAAGGCTTAGATTTCGACTGCACCAGCTTGACAAGAAATTGATTAACTCAAACATTCGTACATTCAGAAAACAAGATATTTAGTTCTAGGAAAAAGAATTAGAGTACACTCGGATTGAACACAAAAGAAAGATAGGTCTAAACTATTACAGATCCAGGATAAAACATTACAAGAGAAAACACAAGTGTTTTTATTTACCAACACGCTTATAGGTATGTTGAGGACCTACGATGCCAAAAATGAATGCAGGGTCAACACGATGCCAAAACCGCAAATGGGTCTGCCTTGTAAGACGCTCGGAAAGAGTAAAGGGGGCACGCAGAACATAACCCGAACATCTTTAACTTCAGTCAGAGTATAATCTCTGCTTAAGGGTTTGGCCAACTACTATTTCTTTCTGGGAGACTCTCAAATAAGGAAAAATTATAGTCTTACGAATTATCGAAGATTATTAGGAGAACTGTGATAGATGAACCCCTTTTCTTTTCACAACCCATATAGAAATAACTTGCTAGAGGGATTCCAAATTCATGGAAAAAATAGTTTTAGCATACAGACATGTATAAGACCCTAACCCATTTAAACATACAATTTTTTTTTCGACGAAGCATAACCTGGAATAGTAACAAAAAGAACGACGAGTACAGGAGGAGAGAAAGAAGGGACTGCGGGCAATAAACAAGATAATACCAGAACAGTAAGCCGAAAAAGGACAAAAGAAATCCTATAGTAAAATTATTATTTTAAGATAGATACTTACTGAATAGGAGAAATATGGGAGATGATCCAAGCCACGATGCCCTGTGCACAGTAAAGTCAAGAAACAAAGGAAAATGCAGGATTCAACTTAGAGTAGATTGACACAAAGATGAATATGAATCATGGTTTCTACCCTAAAACACGAGCCCCGTGCATATTTAATATGGTAGGTATGACGAGGAAATGCACCATGTGACAGCGGTGAAGTGGAGTGTTCGGGTTGGATGACGGTACAGGGTGACTCTTGTTGCCCCTCCACCTCCATTAATGGTTGGACATAAAATTAAATTCGACTGAAAATACATCTAGTCACATTTAATAAATTAAGGGGACATGTAAGGATCTCCTCAAAACCCTTTTACTACTAGTTCAGTTAGCGTCGATGGTTGGAGTTAGTTAAGCCTGGAAAGAATTAATCAACTGCCACCTTAGGGTTCGCTTCCAACTAAGTAGTTTATTGGGTTATGAACTTTCTGTCAACAGAATAACTTCATAGGTCACAAAGTATCAAAGTTAAATATAAACAAAAATGTGTGTTGTTCTAGGTTTGTATTGTTCTTTTTATTTTGCAATTGCTTGATGCTATGGAGATAACCTAAAGCAGTGGAGAAATTTTCTTGTGAGTTATGTTTACAAAGTATCTGTGATAAGAAGGCTAGGGTGTCCATCTCTTACCTTGAATTTGACCAATTGTCTAGAATGTTCACTTATGTTTCTTGGACATATGCAATTAGTTTGTGTGTTTGTTTTCTAACAATGTATGTTTTATACATAGTGTAGGTGTTGTGTTTTATTGGATTATTTTCTGGTGTTTTATTTAACCCTTTTGTCATTCATTATGTGCAAATATGTATGTGTTTATAGTTCATTTTCATTTTCATTTACGTTTGAAGATGCAAATAGCTGCATTTTTGAAAGATATGTCTTAGTGTCAGGAATTTGATGCAAGTCTTGCAAGAAACATGATCCTAGTTCATATTGATATGATTGCAATGCATCTATATCATTGTTTTCTAGACTAACCAAGAAATTGTGTATTGATCCATTTTGTAATTCAATGGAAGAGTAATGGAAATGCAAGGGGGGTGTGGAATGGATCAAATAAAGAATGTGCAAGAGTATATGAAAAAATGTGTCCAATCTAAAAAAAGGTTTTCTCTATAGTAGATGGTCAATATTGTGATGTGCAATGCACTACTTCTTATGTGTGGATACTTTTGATTTGACGATTTGTCTGCATCCAGCATAGTTGTATCTTTTGTGCTTTGTAGAGGTTTTTGTCTGGCACAATGAACATTTGGTCTATATTCAATTCCTATGAAAATAATTGATATTGATTCTCTAGAATCCCTGCATTGCAATTATTTCTCACGTTGGCACTTGCTCGGATTTACGAGGAGGGAGACGTTCATGGCCATGGTGAGCAACATCTTCTTATACTTTGAATTTTTTCTTTACTTGATTGAGGCTTCCTTGATTATTTTAGTTTGAAGCTCACTAGGATTTTCAAAGGCATCCTTTACCCTTTCTTTGGCTTCTAAGAAAGATTTTTACAATACATTATGTTTTTTAAAACATCGTGCAAAAAAAAAACTTCGTTTTGCATTTAAATTTTTTTCATGCAACACAACATGTATCACACTTAAAAATAAATTATGTGACAAAATGTGTATCACACCTAAATGTTTTTCATGAGATACATGCCATATCACACTAAAATATTTCCATACAATATGTCATATTGTCCAAAAGTTTCTTCACTTGCGACAAGGAAAATTTCTAAGTAAAAGTTTCCCCAAGGACAAATTCCCTTTATTGCATCATCAAAAGTTTACTTCCTTGCACCGTTTTGTGCCTCAAATTGTTTCTTGTATGATACATCTCATCGCAACAAATTTTGGATCTTTTTGAAACAATGCATCACACAAAAAATTTATACTTCACGTTGCTTCACACTAAATTTTTTTCCATGCGAAACACCACATCACAACAAAAATATTTTTGTGTGGAAAATAACAAAGTTCTAACACTTATCACATCATATAGATCTTTAGAAAGATTTGATACATCACACTAAATTTTTTCATGCAATATATTGTATCGCAAGGAAGTTTACTTCCATGTGATATCGCATTGTTAGAATTTTTCTCCTTTCTTCCATGTGATACATCGCATTGCACTAAAAATGTTTTCATGCAACACATGCTTTATCGCACCTCAAGAAAAATATTTCCCTACGTGATATAAAAAAATAACTCACTGATGTGACTTTTTAACTACATTCGTTTCTGATTAACATGATAACCCACTAATATTTTATGTTGATTGACTTACAGAAGCATATGATTTCTCCCAATGTTGTGTTCCAAAGGTTTTGGAAAGGGTTTCCCCCTGCCGATCTGACGAGCATAGGTACTGAGCCTTGCTCGGGGTTCCATTGACCATGGAAGGGGTTGCCCTTGGTCGGCATCCCTAACGAGGGAATTGATCCCTGCCACATATTCCAATATCCTTGAGAAGTGTGTGCCCCCTGTGCAGGAATAGTACCCTACGTAGGATTTTGTGATCCAAAACCGGGGTTGCCCCTGACCGAGATGACATCTGACGAGAGTGCATTGTTACAAATGTGTCAAACAAAGAGAACAACAAAGAACCCACCAGTGTGGTACTAGAATAAGGTCCTTGAATACCTGCTCTGAACGAGTTGTATTTCATGTTCGATCAGGCGAGTTGCTGAGAAGCACCGTCCAGTGAGGGTGACGAAGGAGGTATATGACCCCCATCGTAAGGTAAATCATTATAGGGGGATGAGGTTCCCCCCATGGACCCTTGCAAAGGATCATTTGATATCCCTACCCCCAGAACCATGTTCTGTAGGGTGGAGTAGGAGAGGACCGAGTTTGTATCAAAACCAGGCATCCCGTATGAAAACGAAGGTCTTATCGCACTCTACGTGAAAGGTATAGTGATCACCACCATAGATAGAATCAAACCACTACCCGAGGTAGAGGCGGTCAAGACCATAGTGGCCCGGACCTGTGAAGGTGAGTTAGGATGCGAGATGCCCCGAGTAGTGGTAGTTGTAGAGGGAGTATGAGGACTCCCTAACGAACTAGCAACATTTTCTTGCATCGTTTCTTGCAGGAATATCTGACGCTCGTTATGCATTACCCTTGTAGGGGCAAGTTGTATCAAAAGTGACGTCGACAAGTCAGTGATCGGAGGGTTGTATGGACCGAGAGATTTCTCTCCAAGGTAAAAAATAGTCGGTTCCCCTGGATACGAGTGTTCTCCTCTCAGAGTTGGATCAGGTACAGTTTCCTATGGCCCACCTCAAATGACCCTTCCTGGTCAATTCTTCACCTTCACGGCGGCGACTCCAAGTTAATCGACGGTAGGCCCAAAATCCTTCATGACCGGTGAAGCTCTTGATCTTCCACTATGAGAAAATCAATGACACACTAAGGATTTTCTAACGCTGAAGACCAAAACACACACTAGAAAATTCCCTATGAGATATAGCAAACAAACCACTATAACTAGTTGGAAGAACAGTTACACCAGCCAACACTAGAGAAACTTACCGGTGCAAGTGAAACTCGAAAACAGAATCACCCTCCGGGTATACTCTACAAAGCGTGGCCCAATTTCTGTCCTAGGTATCATGGTATACCCCCACAGTCACCTATGTAAGTCCCTAAAAAAAGGCAACTAGGTTGCCAGCTCATGAACAATTACCAAGCAGGTACAGTCGACAGTCGGGTTGATCGCAATGAGCAGGGTATCAAGCCCGAAACATATCGAGGGTATCGAAAGCAAGTGTTCCAGAAGACGATTGAGGACCTTGGATCGATTCGAGGCCCATGAATCTCTGTGGCAAATGTGATCAATGGAATCCCAAGATAAGTCCTCTATATGCGTTCCCCACTACGCTTGGTCTGGTTTTGGAGGGGTATTCTCCGCTACCTTTCCGCACGCGACCTCCTGTTTAACCCCTGTGTTAGAGGGTGGTCCCAGATAATTTCCATGCTACTAGACTTCTACAATCCCTAGCACATACTCATATGTTTGTTTTATAGCCTTGAAGAGTTTCCTCTCCAACCTAAATCAAGGCTCTATCCTAGTCTAGTTGATGGACCCTACAAACACAAATTATGATTAATTTTAATTAATCGTTAATCTTAAGTGGTTTATCTTAAGTCAAAGGAACATAAATGAAACTGATGGTCTTTGTAAAGAGATGAAAGAGAAGAACAAATGTTGCAAACAAAATTACTTCTTTTTTCAAAAAGGATTTGCAAATTGAAAACTCTTTAACCAACTTTTCTAACTAAATTTTTTTTCCAAGATATTTTAAAAGAAATAACCTAAAACTAATTTTTGCTCGACTACGATCTACTTAAATTCCTAAGTATTCAGTAAATAACTTACGAAAGCACTCTTCTTCCTGACAAGTAAAGACAACTAACCTAACTACTTAACCAAACAAGAAAATTAAATCTTTTTTATTTTTATTTTACGCTTCAAAATAAGAAACTTGGAAATGAATTCATTTCTTTTCTTCTAAAGAAAGTAAAAGGGAAAAGTGCAGACAAGGAAAGACCAAAGAAACTGACTTCTAGTCTACTGCGGATCACAAGGAGACATTGATGGAACCACAAAGGCTAAGACAAAAAAGACTCACACACTCATCCAAAAACCCTTTCAATGAAAAACACAAGCAATCTTGAAAGATAAAGAAATTGACGTCAAACCGATACTTAAAGACTGTCACTAGAGAGACTAAAACTAGATCAAGAAACCCCTGAGAATTCAAACTTCAATCAGGAAAGAGGATGACTACCTATTTTTTAAGAAAAAGGCTTCTTGACAGAGGCACGCTACAGATACTTAAGCAGTATGTGTATGTACAGGAGTTGTCCAAAGGTAGGGCACATATGTACGCGTGCAGACCCACTGTATGCTACGTACACCTCTATAACTTCTCAAAAAAAAATGAAAACTAAAAATCAAGTTGACTAGGCAGGGAGTATTGGTATGGCAGAACAAAATCCCTTGAAGACTCAGCAACTTACAGAGAACGCAAAGAGGCAATTAAACCAATTAAAACACCCAAAAACATCCCCTAAAAACCCTAGAGGCTCCCTAGTATGGTCGCCAATTCTGCTATATCGGGAAAAACCCTCTATGGCCTACACTAGGGTTCTAAAGTGCAAGAAAATTTGACCATCTAAAGTCTCCTACTTTTAACAATTATCCCGACAATACCCCACATTCATGCATAAAATACAAAGTATAAGGATCTGGTAGTCTTACCTTAAACTCCATGTCTGGTGTCGATCCTTTTGCATTCAGTCGCTTCTCAACTACAAGTCTCCTCCCAAGGCTGACCTGCATTCACCAAAAGATAAACAAGAAACTAATAACACGCATCTTATATATGAATTAATGGGTTAGATGTCATAACTAAATGTAAATCAAACATGAAGATTGAACACATCATATGGTGCGACGGAAAAAGTACTTCGTTATATTAATCTCACAAAGTCACTTACAAAATGAGATCAATGACTACTCTTCGAAATCCTTCCTAGGCTCCTCTTCACCAAGCTCCAAGTTCCTCCACGTATGCTTCTTCTCTCACACTTCTCTCTAGAGAATGGGAATAGGGAATTCTGGCTCAAAACTCACAATGCGGCTGCAAATTATTGGGGCAAGGGGGGAAAGTGAAATGGGTAGAGTTTCACTATAGCTATTTTTCTCCTTGGAATGAGACCCCAACACCTCCTTTTATATGACAAAATAAGGGTTATTCGGTTGGGTGATGGGATATAGGCGGTGGATTAGTTGGGAAACTACCCAATAGCCCGTAATCTCAACGAATCCCTTGCAAATTTTTATTTTTTGCAACTTTTGTGGGTATACGCGGGTTGTAATGGTGAAACTAGCGTATGTACGTGGGCAGTAGTGGAGCAGGGCACGTACATCTTCAAAAATTGTATTTTTAAGAAGTGTTGTTCAGTGTTGGCTTGGCAAAAATAGTAAGTAAGATGGCCTAATTCCAGGTATGCATGTATGGTGCAATTTAGGGTTGTAATAGGGGTTGAAAGAGTTTTTTCAGTATTTTATTGCTCTACTTATCCGTAGTTTCCCGAAGGCCTCTTGTTTTAGTACCTTGCAGGAAAATGCTTTGAGAAAAGGGTGATTCACATCTTCCATGTTGGTTTGGGACCCTAGGATCATTCTCAGTTTCAGTTTGTTTCATCTTGTTGGTCATAAGGTTGTGATGGCATTGCTTGAGGATAAACAATCTTTGGGAAGGGGAACTGTAATGTCCCCATTTTTGGGTTCTCTTTCTCTTCAAGTGGAGACCACTTCCGAGGTTTGTGTCATCTTGATCAGAGGGGTAATTGTATGTTACTAGTGATATCATATGGTTTAGAGAACTTATATGATGATTTCATAGGTGCATTCATCATCTTTCATCATCAGTATCACTCCTTCATAGTCATATTTTGATTCTGATGCATTTTGATCGTTTTCGTAATTTATGAGTAATATTGAGCATTATTTAATGGATTTCACTAAGGTTGTCATTTTAATAAATTACCTAAGAGGGGAACCTTAGTGTAATAGCTTGTTGGAACCAGGATGAAGAGATTTAAATGTTGGGAGGATGAAAATTGACTTCCAGTGCCCATAAATGTTGTAAAATCAAATAAATTACTTTTGGAGTTAAAAGGGAGTAATAAAGTGACTTTGAGATAAATATTAAAATGAGATTTTATAAAGATACTTTTTAATTAAATATTAGAGAGAAAAAGGAAAAGGGGTATAAAAGTACAAAGATAGCTCATTATTTCATTATGCGTGATTATTTTACTGAATCGATTGGAAGAGAGCTTTAAAGAATTTTCTAGGGTTCTTGGGTTAAAACCCTTAGAAACATTGGGTTCGATGGTGAAATATTCCACCCTAGTTGATTGGTAGGAGGAATCACTCAGATTTCTCATAGGTTTTCATTGCAGAAGGAAGATCTATAATTTTAGCTAAGTTGTGTGGGAGTTGCAGAGTTTTTGGTGTTGTTGTGGAGGCCAAACACTCATCTTCATATTGTGAGCATTTATAATAGATTTGTGAATTGTTTTTTTAGAGATTGAGTAGGTCATTTCATTTGTTTTCATCTTGGAAATGATAGTTAAGGGTTTGAGGAAGTTGTACCACTAAATTGGTAGCTTGGCCATTGAATGGGAAGCAACTGAAAAGGGCACACTCATTATTTTAGAGCCACCCATTGTTATCATATCGTGGGTTTAGGTGAGAAGCAGTCCCATTGCTACATTTTTTGGAGCATTGGGAAAGAGGCCAAGACATCATTAGAAGAAAAAATGGTATTTAGAAGGGCCAATCCATAACATCTCTTGTCGTGGAGATAAGGAAGGGGTTTTATCCCTTAATGTTGGTCGTGGGGTTGAGGAAGAGGAACACAACCTTTGTACTTTAGCTTTTGGCATTGAGGAGAGGATTATTTTCTTGCTGCAGGTTGAGGAGGTTAAGGAAGGGCACACCCTTACTTATATTTGTAGATTAGTTCATATTTTTAATATTCCATATATAAAAAAGTATGAAGAACAAAAATAAATAGCTAGAAATGGAAGATGAAAAACAATATAACCAGAACAACACGACAATAATACCAAAATGATACGAGAATAACACCAGAAAGAGCACTTTGATTATTGAGAGAAATGTTCACTTGACTCTTTGAGGGGGCAACCTCCAGTAGAGCAGAGCTCTATTAAAATAATATTCAAGACAAAATCTCTCATACCCTCGACTCATATTTATACTAAATATGTCTATCAAAAGAACCATCTAGAGGAAGATCCTTCTAGAAGTGGAAGCTTCTATTAGGTCTTATTACATTGGACTTATTATTCCTTATTGTCATGCCTTATTAATATTGACCTTTATTACATGGAAATATATTATTCTACCTATGTGACGGGTTAGGTCCCTAACATGTCCCCCCCCTTAAAAACAACCTTGTCCTCAAGGCTTAAGATGGGGAAATTGATGTAGAATGATAGTTGGTTCCCAAGTGGCATCTGCTGGAGTTCTATCTTTCCACTGGACTAACACTTCCTTGATGGTTCATTGATGCAGACGATGCTCACGTTGGTCCAAAACTGCTTGTGTTTGTATCCAAATGGAGCCTTCTTCGTCCAATTCGGGAAGGTTGGTTTGAGTTTGGCACTTAGTTCCAATCACCTTCTTTAAGAAGGAAACATTAAAAACATGATGGATCTTATAATGGTTGGGAAAATCTATCTGATAGGCCACCTATCCCACACACTTGAGAACAATATAAGGACCATAAATATTGAGTGCCAGTTTATGGCAATGGTTAGCCTTGAGGGAATTTTGCTTGTAAGGTTGCAGTTGAAGAAACACCTGATCCCCTTATGCAAATTGACGTTTAGAGCAACCTTGATCTACTTGTTGCTTCATGTGATTATGGGACATGACCAATTTCTCTTTGAGGGTACGGAGAATAGCCTCTCGAACTGTAAGCATTTGGTCAACCACCTAGACCTTCGAGACACCTAGAAAATATGAGAGAACTGATGGTGGATTTTGTCCATATACCGCTTCAAAAGGAGTCATGTGGGTAGTTGTATGGTACAAAGTGTTGTACCACCATTCATCTAGTGGTAACCATTGAGCCCACTGATTTTTCCTTTCCGATGCAAAACACCTCAAATATGTTTCCAAACACTTGTTAACAAATTCAGTTTGAGCATTAGTCTGGGGATGATAAGCTATGTTGAGATGGGATTGGGTGCATTGTAGCTTGAAAAATTCTTAGAAAAAATTGTTGGTGAATGTTGGGTCATGATCAGAAACAATAGAATGCGGCATGCCATGAAGCTTGAAGACCTGATCCATGAAACATTGAGCCACAGTGGATGCTATAAATGGGTGTTGAAGAGCACATAAATGAGCATAATTTGAAATACGATCAACTACCACCATGATGATTGATTTATTTCCCAATTTAGGTAAGCATACAATAAAATCCATAGAGATATCCCGCCAAATAGCAGGTGGAATCAGAAGCGGTTGTAGTGTGCCAGAAGATTTGACTGTTTCTGTCTTGTTGCGTTGACACACATCACATTCAAGAAAAAAATTAAGAACATTCGGTTTCATACCATCCTAGAAAAAAGAACGTTTGACCCAGTCATAGGTTTTGGTAAACCCAGAGTGCCCAGCTATGGGTGTAGCACGAAGCTCAAAAAATACCGTGGATTTATGTTTTGACTGTTTACTTAAATACAAATGACCTTTTTATCAAATCTCATCATTGAGCCAAGAGTACCCTGGGGAAACTGGAGAATTGGACTGCAATTGTTGTATCAGATGCAAACTTTTGGGATCGTGTATCCATTCCTGGAGAACAACTTGGAGCCAATCTGGTACATTGAAGGAGAGATAAAAAGGGACCCTTCATCTTCATATTTTCTGGAAAGTGCATCAACAACCACATTGTCTTTTCCTTTCTTGTAAATGATCTCATAATCATATCCAAAGAGCTTATTCACCCATTTTTGTTTCTCTGGGGAGGAAAGGCGTTGTTCTAGAATATACTTGAGGCTTTCATGATCTGTCTTAATTTAGAAGCGTTTCCCCAATATATAATGGCACCAAAGATCCACGACATGTAGAATAGCCAACATTTCCTTTTCATATATTGATTTGCCCAAATTTTGGCTCGAATAGTTTTTTGTTGGTAAAGGCCAAAGGTCGACCCTCTTGCATAAGGGAAACACCAATTCCTTTCCCGAAAGAATCACATTCAAGGATAGGTCTTTGTGAAATCAGGAAGGGCCGGGACTGGAGTGGTGCACATGGCCATCTTCAAGGTTTGAAAATCCTGATCAACTATTGGAGTCCAAGTGAAAGAATTATTTTTAAGGAGTGCAGTGAGAGGTGCCGCAATCTTTCCATAATTCTTAACAAACTTGTGATAATAACATGTTAAACCCAGAAATCCACACAAGCTTTTGAGAGTCTTTGGGTGAGGCCAGTCTTGCATAGCTTCAATCTTTTTAGGATCTACCCTGACGTTGACCTTGCCAACAAGATGACCCAAGTACTTGACTTTCGAGGTGTGAAAAGCACAGTTAGATTGTTTGAGGAAAATTTGGTGCTAAGAGAGTAGATGGAGAAATCGATCCACATGAGCAAGATGGGTTCTCCAGGTTTTACTATAGATGAGGATATCATCAAAGAAAACTAAGACAAAATGACGAAGAAAAGGACGGAAGACATGATTCATGATGCTTTGGCAAGTGGAGGGAGCATTACACAAGCTAAAGGGCATGACTAAAAAATCATAGTGGCCCTCATGAGTTCTAAAGGAAGTCTTAGGAATGTCTTCCTCTTTCATACAGATATGGTGGTAGCCAGAATGAATATCAAGTTTAGTAAAGAACTAAGCACCACTCAATTCATCTAAGAGTTTATCAATGACAGGAATGAGAAATTTTTCTTTAATGGTGAGTTTGTTGAGGGAACAAAATTCAGGACATGTGCGCCAAGAACCTTCTTTCTTAAGGAACATGACCACAGGACAAGAGTAGGGGCTCGTACTAGGGTGGATAACACTTGCGTTGAGTAGTTCTTGAACAATTTTCTCAATTTCATTTTTTTGGGAGAAGGGGTGACGATAGGGACGGATATTGGGAGGGAGGAATCTTGGGACAAGGGGAAGGAGGGAGTCCCTGGGGAGTGGAAAAAGCCACTTGATGTTTAGAGAGGATGGATTGGAATTCCAGCAATATAGAGGGTGTCTCAGTTGCTTGTATGGCATGGAGTTGGGAAATAATGTCATAATGACCTTTTTTTTAGTAGCGTTTCCATGTGATAGGAACTAATGATCTTCGGGGAACCGACGATGATGCCTTGGAACTTATATTTTTGACCCTCCTGGTCAAATTGCATGGTTAATTCCTTAAAATCCATGAGAATGGGACCCAAAGTCCTTAGCCATTATGCACCCAACACAATGTCACATCCACCCATGTCAATAGAAAAGATATGATATTTCAGGTGGTATTCACCAATTTGGAGATGCACATTTTCACAACGCTCAACACATTTCATGGACTTGCCATTGGCAATCATGATTTGGAAATTATTGACTGCATGAATATAGAAATTAGTTTCTTGGGCAATGCAGCGATGAATAAAATTATGGGTGCTTCCACTATCAACAAGAATGATGACCTTGATATGCTTGATGTAACCAATTAGGTTGAGGGTTTGGCAAGTAGACAATCTAGTGAGATAATTTAAGGAAATGACCATTTCTACTTCAAGAGGGTCTGAGGGAGGGCCTATGTCAGTGGGTTCAAGTGACACGGACACAAGGGGAGGCTCAACATCCTCTTCTGAAACATCCTCTGAGATGGTCATAAAAATATTTTGTTCCTTACACTTGTGTCCCAGAAAATATTTTTCATGACAATTATAACAAAGGCCTTTGAGTTGGCATTCATCCATTTTGACCCAGGTCAATTTCTAGATCTTTAGTGGAGTAGGAGGAGTGGGAGTTACTGGTTTAGTGTGAGGAATAAAGGAGGGTTTTCGGTTTTGAGAAGAGACAAATAGTTGTGCTTCCTTATCTCTTTTAGTAGCTTGCACCCAACTTTGAGGTTGATCCATGAGGACATGGGCACAAATCTCATCCTTGAGGCCACTGATAAAAGATTCTCGAGAAAAAGCATCAAACATGCCCTCTGTACAAAAATCAAGTCCCTCAAAAGAAACTATAAAGTCTTCCACTGTGCCAGATTGTTTCAACTTTGTCAAAAGGCCTAAATAGTTGGTGTCATTTTCAAAGCCTTCATAAATATCTTCCACAAAGTGTGTCCAAGCCACATACCCTTGGCAGGATTTTTTTCTCCATTTGCACCATTGCCAACTTTCTTGATCTAGATGGAGAACACCATATCGGAGTTTGGCCAACTCATCTGTAATTCCATACAAAGAGAAATAATTTTCCATTCGAGTTACCCAGCCAGTGGGATTTGAGCCATCAAATTTGGTCACATCCACACACAGAAGCCGTAGGTCACACTGAAAGTGATGGGGCTGAAAATTCTAGGAATGAGAGGAAGTTTCACCTTTGGTATGTAAAGGTGGGTCAGATAAGAGAAGATCTGTAGGGATGTGTAGCTTGGCACAAATCATCGTAGTGACAAATTCAAGTTGGGTATTAATGTCTTGTTTGATTTCCTCGATTGAGGCGACGATGGAGGAATGCATGTTTTTATTAATGGTAGCAATATTGGCACTGAGATGTCTCACTTCTTGTTGGGTCTCTATGAAATTAGAGTGCAAGGTATTGAAGCGAGCTTCCAGTCTTGGCTACGGGTTTGGGCCATGATGACGAGGGACAACGAAAAGGGGTAGGTGGGACCACACAGAAAATGGGTTATGGGTGAAGTGTATCACAACGATCAGGGCGACGAGTTGAATCCAATGGGGTAAATCCCAAATAAGGGTGTTGGAAGGGCGTCGGGTCCAGAAGAATTTTTTTTTGCTGAAAAATGATAGGTATGACTATGATAAGGGAGAAGAGAGAAATCCAACGGAATAGGTCTCAAATAATGGTGCCAACAGGATCCAAACTCTGATCTGAAGAATACTCCAGTGATGAAATTCCGAAATGCTTAACATGAAGAAATGTGTAGTAATTTGGAAACTCGAATGCAAGAGATAGAATTTTGCATCAATAGATCTTGTTTGTTATCGGATAAATCAGTAAATGTGGACATAAAATAATCTTCCTAGATCCACCTATATCTAGAAAAAAAAACAACAGGACATGGTGCTTTCCATAGGCTCTAATCATCGAATTTACTATTGAACAAAAGATGAGAGACATACCTTTAAATGCTGCTTCCTTATGTCTTTGTTGTTCCTGTTTCGCTCTGGTGCTCTTGTGATACTAATCCTATAATGAGACACAAACCAACCAAAGTGAAAGAAGAGAGAGTATATTCAATGACAACCTATGCATATGATCAAGGAATTATGCAATAAAATAAAGATAATTTTATGGGAAAGAAACATGCCACTGTATTATATTAATAATAGGAAGAGAGATTACAATCAAATGCCTTGATGTCGTAAGGTTCCTTCCAACAGTTCCTTGCTTCCCACACACTTCTTTCTCCAAGTATTCTGAGACCATGGATCTGATAGCTACTCACAATCTATCTTGACAAAGCAAATCTCAAAGCCAATCTAACCAAGATAACAATCTCAAGCCAAATTCAACTCAAACCCTCATCAAGCTAACTTTCTCCATGAGAGTTTCAGTCCTTTTATAAGCTGAAGAGGATAAGGTGAGGAGGTTAGGATGATCCCACTAAATCATGAAAGCGAGTAAGATCCAAACCTTTCGGAGGCCACCTCACCATAGAATCTTCTCCTTCTAGAAGCATCGAGAAAATACTCGTTTTTCCCACGTACGAAGGCGGTCGCGACATGGTTATAGTGCATGCTGTGGAAATTCCATGCCCTAGCTATAGTGCAGCCTGTAGAAATCATGACATTCCACACCCTAGATATAGTGCAGCTAGCGGAAATCCTCCAAAATAGGGTTTTTATAGAGGAAAACACAACTTCTCTCAAGAAAAATTCTTCTCCCTTCTTTCTCTAGGAATTCAAGCCATTGACCCTTCTGAAGGAAACATATAGTTTTACATCATTAATGATCATAGGGATGAAGAAAATAATGTGTAATAGAGAGCCCCCCAAAGTATGAAGTTAGAACAAAGTGATAGCTGAAATACTTTGTCGAGTGTGCGTAGGGAACAAGGAACGGGTCGGTTGGAAACCTGCCAACAAACAAGGAAATACAGTACAATAATATATCATCACTAAGGTAGGCATTCCCATACTAAGAATACAAATGAATCAAAGCACAAATGCTGACATGCGAAGATCCATGTCAAGTAACACAGGCCATGGCCACAAAACATACACTGTGGATCCATGCCAATATGACTCAAATCTGAACATAGCCACCAAAATGCACTGTGGATCTATGTGTTGAAGAATCAAATTTGAACATAGCCATGAGACATACAATGTGGATCTATGAAATAGTACAAACTGAATATACTCCAACGCAACCTGAATCTATGAGAAAAGGTTTAGGGTCTTCATCTCCACCACTCTAAGTACGAATCTAACCATGCGAATATATGTGTTGAAGTCGAACATGGTAGAAACCACTTGATTACCGGTCAATGATGAGAACCGTTAACAAGTGCAAGGGAAACCACCATTAATGTTAATGACTCCCAAGGTACCCTAGTACAATCCAACGAATGTGAATTAATGAGCTGAAGTCGAACACTCAGCGAAATATCTCAATCAACGGTTAATAATGAAAACCCATTGTCGAAAGCAATGAAACTTGCCATTGAGGCATGCAAATTCCAAGGTACCATTTAGTTTCTAAGTCTAATTCCTAGATAATGAGTTGAATTCGATAGGAAAAGAATCGTCACAGGAGGCACTTAATGTATCCCCCATCAATGACACAAAACAAATAACAAGATTTGATGTAGGTTAGAGTAACAAGTTATTCAAGATTGACTTAGGGATGGACGACGCAATATAAGGATCAAGGATTGCAGAAATGGCTAACGCAATAGAAGGATTTCCAAGTTGAACTTCTCTTAGAACATATTGACGAGAGGACCAATGTCTCGTAAAAACTGACTCAACAACATGGATCACAGACCAAATTGTAATCTTAAAGGAGTATGATCAAGATACAAGTGGATTTTCCAACCTAGAAACAGAGCGAGTGAAAGGGTGTCATGTTGAAAAGTGACTCTTCCATGGAATATAGGTTTAGACACATTTCTTTCCCAATTTTTCCCCCACCATTTCTGATGAGTACCTCTTTATTTTTACGCAAGCTTGAGGAGGATAACATATGCTTGTAAATGTAAGCTCATCCTTCGAACGAGTCCCTTGGATTATGTTTAAAAAACCCTAGGAAGGAGTGGTTCGATCCCATGTGGGTCTTTAAATGTTTGTTTAACGAGTCCAAAGATAGAAAAATTGGGGGTTTTTCATATTTTGAGAGTCTGAAAAACACTTAAAGAGAACTCTCCCAGTTCCTTTTTTGTAAAGTAGTCTGATGAGACCGAAAAAGAGATAAACTTTTTCTCAACAAATGTGTTTTCTAATATTTTAACAAGCGTGGAAAGAACAAGATCACTCGGAAATCTTTTCATGTTTAGAGAGTCTGAAAAGAGCTTAAAGGTGACAATAGGGATGGATATTGGGAGGGAGGATTCCTCGAACAAGGGGAATGGAATGATGATGAACACCACAGGAAGGAGGGATTCCCTAGGGAGTGGAAAAAACCACTTGATGTTTAGAGAGGATGGATTGGAATTCCAGTGGCAGAGAGGGTGTCTCAGTTGCTTGTATGGCATGGAGTTGGGAAATAATGCCATAATGTCCTTTTTCGAGCAGATTTTCCATGTGATGGGAACTAATGATCATCAACGAACCGACCATGATGCCTTGGAACTTATATTGTTGACCCTCCTGGTCAAATTGCATGGTTAATTCCTTAAAATCCATGAGAATGGGACCCAAAGTCCTTAGCCATTATGCACCCAACACAATGTCACATCCGCCCATGTCGATAGAAAACATATGATATTTCAGGTGGTATTCACCAATTTGGAGACGCACATTTTCACAACACTCCCCACATTTCATGGACCCGCCATTGGCAATCATGATTTGGAAACTATTGACTGTACGAATATAGAAATTAGTTTCTTGGGCAATGCAACAATAAATAAAATTATGGGTGCTTCCACAATAAACAAGAATGATGACCTTCCTATGCTTGATGTAACCAATTAGCTTGAGGGTTTGGGGAGTAGACAATCCGATGAGAGAATTTAAGGAAATGATCAGTTCTACTTCAGGAGGGTCTGAGGGAGGGGTTATGTCAGTGGGTTTAGGTGACACAGACACAAGGGGAGCCTCAACATCCTCTTCTGAAACATCCTCTAAGATGGTCATAAAAATATTTTATTCCTTACACTTGTGTCCCAGAAAATATTTGTCATCACAATTATAACAAAGGCCTTTGAGTTGGCGTTCATCCATTTTGGCCTTGGTCAATTTCTAGATCTTTAGTGGAGTAGGAGGAGTGGGAATTATTGGTTTAGTGTGAGGAATAAAGGAGGGTTTTCGGTTTTGAGAAGAGACAAAAATTTGTGCTTCCTTAGCTCTTTTAGTAGCATGCACCCAACTCTGAGGCCGAAGCATGAGGACATGGGCACAAATCTCATCCTTGAGGCCACTGATAAAAGATTCTGAGGAATTAACATCAGACATGCCCTCTGTACGAAAATCGAGTCACTCAAAAGAAACTATAAAGTCTTCCACTGTGCTAGATTGTTTAAACTTTGTCAAAGGGCCTAAATGGTTGGTGTCAGTGTCAAAGCCTTCATAAATCTCTTCCACAAAGTGTGTCCAAGCCACATACCCTTGGCGGGCATTTTTTCTCAATTGCCATCATTGCCAACGTTCTTGATCTAGATGGAGAACACCATACCAGAGTTTGGTCAACTCATCTATAATTCCATACAAAGAGAAATAATGTTCCATTTGAGTTACCCAACAAGTGGGATCTGAGCCATCAAACTTGGTCACATCCACACATGGAAGGTGTAGGTCACACTGAAAGTGATGGGGCTGAAAATTCTGGGAATGAGAGGAAGTTTCACCTTTGGTATGCAAAGGTGGGTCAGATAAGGGAAGATCTACAGGGATGTGTAGCTTGGCACAAATCATCGTAGTGACAAATTCAAGTTGGGTAGTAATGTCTTTATTTGAGGTCTTGTTTGAGTTCCTCGATTGAGGTGACGATGGAGGAATGCATGTTTTTATTGATGGTAGCAATATTGGCACTGAGTTTTCGCACTTCTTGTTCGGTCTCTGTGAAATTAGAGTGCAAGGTATTGAAGCGAGCTTCCAGTCTTGGCTATGAGTTTGGGGCATGATGATGAGGGAACACGAAAAGGGGCAGGTGGGACCACACAAAAAATGGGTTATGGGTGATGTGTATCACAACGATCAGGGCGATGAGTTGAATCCAATGGGGTAAATCGCAAATAAGGATGTTGGAAGGGCGTCGGGTCCACGAGAATTTTTTTTTGCTGAAAAATGATAGGTATGAATACGATAAGGGAGAAGAGAGAAATCCAATGGAATAGGTCTCAAATAATGGTGCCAACAAGATCCAAACTCCAATCTGAAGAATACTGCAATGATGAAATTCCCAAATGCAATTTGGAAACTCGAATGCAAGAGACACAGTTGTGCATCAATAGATCTTGTTTGTTATGTTTTTGTTTTTTATCGGATAAATTGGTAAATGCGGACATAAACTAATCTCCCTAGATCCACCTATATCTAGAACAAAACACGACAGGACATGGTGCTTTCCCTAGGCTCTAATCATAGAATTTACTATTGAACAAAAGATGAGAGACATACCTTTAAATGTCGCTTCTTGATGTCTTTTTTGTTCCTGTTTCACTCCAGTGCTCTTGTGATATTGATCCTGCAGTGAGACATAAACCAACCAAAGTGAAAGAAGAGGGAGTATATTCAATGACAACCTATGCATATGATCAAGGAATTATGCGATAAAATAAAGATAATTATATGGGAAAGAAGCATGCCACTGTATTATATTAATATTAGGAAGAGAGATTACAACCAGATGCCTTGATGTCATAATGTTCCTTCCAATAGTTCCTTGCTTCCCACACACTTCTTTCTCCAAGTATTCTGAGACTAT
Organism: Picea glauca; assembly: GCA_000966675.3. Taxonomy (NCBI): domain Eukaryota; kingdom Viridiplantae; phylum Streptophyta; class Pinopsida; order Pinales; family Pinaceae; genus Picea; species Picea glauca. The sequence goes on from JZKD02S1847287.1 coordinate 254,428, forward strand.
GGATCTGATAGCTACTCACAATCTATCTTGACAAACCAAAGCTCAAAGCCAATCTAACCAAGTTAACAATCTCAAGCCAAATTCAACTCAAACCCTCATCAAGCTAACTTTCTCCAAGAGAGTTCCTCTCCTTTTATAAGTTTAAGAGGATAAGGTGAGGATATTAGGATGATCCCACTAAATCGAGAAAGCGAGTAAGATCCAAACCATTCAGAGGCCACCTCAACATAGAATCTTCTCCTTCTAGAAGCATTGAGAAAATGCTCATTTTTCCCACGTACGAAGGCCACTGTGACCTGGCTATAGTGCAGCCTACGGAAATTACGCACCCTAGATATAGTGCAGCCTACAGAAATCAAGCATTTCCGCACCCCAGCTATGGTCCAGCTAGTGGAAATCCTCCAAAATAGGGTTTTTACAGAGGAAAACACAACTTCTTCTCTCAAGAAAAATTGTTCTCCCTTCTTTCTTTAGGAATTCAAGCCACTGACCTTTCTGAAGGAAACATATAGGTTTACATCATTAACGATCATAGGGATGATGAAAATAATGTGTAACAGAGAGCCCCCCAAAGTATGAAGTTAGAACATAGTGATAGTTGAAATACTTTGTCGAGTGTGTGTAGGGAACAAGGAATAGTTCGGTCGAAAACCTGCCAGCAGACAAGGAAATACAATACAATAATATATCATCACTGAGGTAGGCATTCCCATACTTAGAATACAAATGAATCAAAGCATAAATGCTGACATGTGAAGATCCATGTCAAGTAACGCAGGGCATGGCCACCAAACATACACTATGGATCCATGCCAATATGATTCAAATCTAAACATAGCCACCAAAATACATTGTGGATCTATGTGTTGAAGACTCAAATTTGAACATAGCCATGAAACATACAATTTGAATCTATGTAATAGTACAAATTGAATATACTCCAACGCAACCTAAATCTATGAGAAAAGGTTCAGGGTCTTCATCTCCATCACTCTAAGTATGAATCTAACCATGTGAATATATGTGTTGAAGTCGAACATGGTATAAACCACTTTATTACCGGTCAATGATCAGAACCGTTAACAAGTGTGAGGGAAATCACCATTAATGTCAATGACTCCCAAGGTACACTAGTACAATCAGACGAATTTGAATTAATGAGCTGAAGTCGAACACTCGGTGGAATATACCGATCAAGGGTTAATAATGAAAACCCATTGTCGAAAGCGAGGAAACTTGTCATTGAGGCATGCAAGTTCCAAGGTACCATTTAGTTTCTAAGTCTAATTCCTAGATAATGAGTTGAAGTCGATAGGAAAAGACTCATCACAAGAGGGACTTAATGTATCCCCCATCAATGACACAAAACAGGTAACAAGATTTGATGTAGGTCAGAGTAACAAATGATTCAGGTCTGACTCAGAGATGGCGATGCAATAGAAGGCTCAAGGACACGAAAAATGTCTCGGAAAAACTGACTCAACAACAGGGATCATAGAACAATTTGTGATCTTAAAGTAGTATCATCAAGAGACAAGTGGATTTTCCAACCTAGACACAAAGCAAGTGTTCAAAGGGTGTCATGTTCAAAAGTGACTCTTCCATGGAATACAGGTTTCGACACATTTCTTCCCAATTTTTCTCCCACCATTTCTGGCGAGTACCTCTTTATTTTTATGCAATCTTGAGGAGGATAAAATATGCTTGTAAATGTAAACTCATACTTCAAACGAGTCCCTCGGAGTGTGTTTAACAAACCCTAGGAAGGATTGGTTTGGTCCCATGTGGGTCTTTCGATGTTTGTTTAACGAGTCCAAAGATAGAAAACTCGGGGGTTTTTCATATTTTGAGAGTCTGAAAAACACTTAAAGAGAACTCTCCCAGTTCCTTTTTTGTAAAGTAGTCTGATGAGACCGAGAAAGAGATAAACTATCACTCAACAAACGTGTTTTCTAATATTTTAACGAGCATGAAGAGAACAAGACCGCTCGGAAATATTTTCATGTTTAGAGTGTCTAAAAAGAGCTTAAAGGTGACTCCAGGTGGTTCCTTTTTCATATAACCTTTACGAGTCTGAAAAAGTGATAAAAGTATACTCAGTTACATTCTCACATATTTACGAGCATGAGAAAGAAACAAAGACTAAGCTCGGTAACTTATTCTCATGTATTTACGAGCATGAGAAAGAACAAAGACTAAGCTCGGGATTGTTTTCATTTTTACGCAAGCTTTAAAACAAAACAAAACTGTGCTTGGGATAGATTTTATTTTTTCACAAGCTTTAAAACTAAACAAAACTATGCTTGGACTTAGTTTCATTTTAACACAAGCTCGAACCAGAGGAAACTATGCTTGAGGTAGGTGGTTTCATTTTTACACAAGCTTGAATCAGAGGAAACTATGCTTGAGGTAGGTGGTTTCATTTTTACACAAGCTTGAACCAAAGGAAACTATGCTTGAGGTAGGTGGTTTCATTTTTAAGCAAGCTTGAACCATAAAAAACTATGCTTGAACTTCCCAACACATAACAAAGGTATGGTTGGTACTTAGCCCCCAATTTAAGAAGCTAGCGACTCAACTTCAGCATGAAGTCCAGAGGCTGAAAACATTGAATTTTGTTAACCGGTAAATTGATAGATGCAGAAATGAACTAATCCCCCTAGATCCACCTGGATATAGAACAAAACATGACAGGACATGGCGCTTTCCCTAGGCTCGAATCATCGAATTTACTACCAAACAAAAGATGAGAGACATACCTTTAAGTCTCACTTCCTTATGTCTGTGTTGTTCTTGTTTCGCTCCGGTGCTCTTGTGAAGATGATCTTATAGTGAGACAGAAACCAACCAAAGTGAAAGCAGTAGAAGTATATTCAATGACAACCTATGCATATGATCAAATAATTATGCAATAAAATAAAGATAATTCTATGGGAAAGAAGCATGCCACTGTATTATATTAAATAATAGGAAGATAGATTACAACCAGATGCCTTGATGTCGTAAGGTTCCTTCCAACAATTCCTTACTTCCCACACACTTCTTGCTCCAAGGATTTTGAGGCCATGGATCTGATAGCTACTCGCAATCTATCTTAACAAAGAAAAGCTCAAAGCCACTCTAACCAAGCTAATAATTTCAAGCCAAATCCAACTAACTTTCTCCATGAGAGCTCCTCTCCTTTTATAATTTGAAGAGGATAAGGTGAGGAGGTTAGGATGATCCCACTAAATCATGAAAGCGAGTAATATATAAACCATTCGGAGGCCACCTCACCATAGAAGCTTCTCCTTCTAGAAGCATCGAGAAAATGCCCATTTTTCCCATGTACGAAGGCTACCACGACCTGGATATAGTGCAACCTGCAAAAATTATGTGCCCTAGCTATAGTGTAGCCTGCAAAAATTAGGAATTTCCGCACCCCAGCTATGGTGCAGCTCGCGGGAATCCTCCAAAATAGGGTTTTTACAGAGGAAAACATAACTTATTTTCTCAAGAAAAATTCTTCTCCCTTCTTTCTTTATGAATTCAAGCCACTAACCCTTATGAAGGAAACATGTAGGTTTACATCATTAACGATCATAGGGATGACGGAAATAATGTGTAACAAAGAACCCCCCAAAGTATGAATTTAGAACATAGTGATAGCTGAAATACTTTGTCGAGTGTGTGTAGGGAACAAGGAATAGGTTACATGGAAACCTACCAACAAACAAAGAAATACAATACAAAAATATATCATCACTGAGGTAGGCATTCCCATACTCAGAATACAAATGACTCAAAGCATAAATGCCGACATGCGAAGATCCATGTCAAGTAACGCAGGCCATGGCCACCAAACATACACTCTGGATCCATGCCAATATGACTCAAATCTGAACATAGCCACCAAAATAAACTATGGATCTATGTGTTGAAGACTCAAATTTGAACATAGCCACGAGACATACAATGTGGATCTATGCAACAACACAAACTGAATATAATCCAACACAACCTGAATCTATGAGAAAAGGTTTAGGGTCTTCATCTCCACCACTCTAAGTACAAATCTAACCATGCAAATATATGTGTTGAAGTCAAACATTGTAGAAACCACTTGATTACCAATCAATGATGAGAACCATTAACAAGTGCAAGGGAAATCACCATTAATGTTAATGACTCTGAAGGTATACTAGTACAATCCAACGAATGTGAATTAATGAGCTGAAGTCGAACAGTCGACAGAATATCCCGATCAAGGGTTAATAATGAAAACCCATTGTTGAAAGCGAGGAAACTTGCCATTGAGGCATGCAAGTTCCAAGGTAACATTTAGTTTCTAAGACTAATTCCTGGATATTGAGTTGAAGTCGATAGGAAAAGACTCGTCACAGGAGGCCCTTAATATATCCCCCATTAATGACATGAAACAAGTAATAAGATTTGATGTAGGTTAGAGTAACAAGTGATTCGGGACTGACTCAGGGATGGATGATGCAATAGAATGCTCAAGGACTGCAGAAATGGCCGATGCAATAGAAGGATTTCGGGGTTGAACTTCTCTTAGAACATATTGACGACACGACAAATGTCTCGGAAAAACTCACTCAACAACAGGGATCACAGACCAATTTGTAATCTTAAAGGAGTATGATTAATATACAAGTGGATTTTCCAACCTAGACACAAAGTGAATGAAAGGGTGTCATGTTCAAAAGTGACTCTTCCATGGAATATAGGTTTAGACACATTTCTTTCCCAATTTCCCCCCCACCATTTCTGGCGAGTACCTCTTTATTTTTATGCAAGCTTGAGAAGGATAACATATGCTTGTAAATTTAAGCTCATCCTTCAAACGTATCCCTCGGAGTAAGTTTAATGAACCCTAGGAAGGAGTGGTTCAGTCCCATGTGGGTCTTTTGATGTTTGTTTAACGAGTCCAAAGATAGAAAACTCGGGGTTTTTTCATATTTTGAGAGTCTGAAAAACACTTAAAGAGAACTCTCCCAGTTCCTTTTTCATAAAGTAGTCTGATGAGACCTAAATAGAGATAAACTAACACTCAACAAACGTGTTTTCTAATATTTTAACAAGTGTGAAAAGAACAAGATCGCTCAGCAATCTTTTCATGTTTAGAGAGTCTGAAAAGAGCTTAAATGTGACTCCAAGTGGTTCCTTTTTCGGATAACCTCTACGAGTCCTAAAAAGTGATAAAAGTATACTCGGTTACATTATCACATATTTACGAGCATGATAAAGAGACAAAGTCTAAGCTCGATAACTTATTCTCATGTATTTACAAGCATGGGAAAGAACAAAGACTAAGCTCTAGATTGTTTTCATTTTTACGCAATATTTAAAACAAAACAAAACTATGCTTGGGATAGATTTTATTTTTTCATAAGCTTTAAAACTAAACAAAACTATGCTTGGACCTGGTTTCATTTTTACACAAGCTCAAACTAGAGGAAACTATGCTTGAGGTAGAAAGGTTTCATTTTTACACAAGCTTGAACCAGAGGAAACTATGTTTGAGGTAGGTGGTTTCATTTTTACACAAGCTTGAACCAGAGGAAACTATGCTTGAGGTAGGTGGTTTTATTTTTACACAAGCTTGAACCAGACGAAACTATGCTTGAGGTAGGTGGTTTCATTTTTACACAAGATTGAACCATAGAAAACTATGCTTGAACTTCCAAACACATAACAAATGTATGGTTGGTACTTAGCCCCCAGTTTAAGAAGCTAGCAACTCAACTTCAACATGAAGTCCAGAGGATGAAAACATTGCCCTCCAAGCTTCGTTTCATCCAACTGCAAAGGAGGAAAGGAAGCTTCAAATACTAGACGAAGGACTTGACTCAACATAGAGAGGGAGTAAATATATTTCATTTTTTAACGAGATTGAAATCAAAGAACCATGCTTGAAGCTGATTTCATTATTTAACGAGATTGAAATCAGAGAACCATGCTCAAAGATGGTTTCATTTTTTAACAAGCTTGAAATCAAAGAACCATGCTCAAAACTCTCTTCTTCACAATGGATTCCAAGAGAACAGTGCTCTGGAAGAACACCATGTCAAGGGACAAAATTCGGTCATGGCCTCCAAGAGATCCAAACCATGGTGCTCTGGAAGAACACCATGTCAACTACTAGATCCAAATCATCAAAGGATGAAGTAATAGGAGACAATGCCACATAATTAACATGTGGCCGGGGCAATACCATCTACATATGAGAACCATTTAAGGAGGTAATCCAGTGAGGACTGATGAATGAAAGTTGATCGATAGTCACAATTCTTCCATCGTGAGGGAAAGATATCACATGAAAAAGAGTGGACAAAATAGCTTTCATGGAATAGACATAATCCCACCCAAGGAGTAAATCAAAATCCAAGGGGTCTTCGACTACCATTACATCAATAAAGATAGTTTTCCCTCCCAAAGTTACAGGAAACTGAGGAAGGGTCCCTAAAGGTTGACTAGTTCTTCTGTTAAAAGCTAACAGATTCTGAGTAACTAGGGCAAGCTGAGGACAACCCAAAGCTTGCCAAGCAAATGAGGAAAAAATACTAATGAACGCACCTTCATCTATCAACGTCTAAGGAACGTCCTGAACACAAACTTGCACTGTAATATGGAAAGGAATGTGAGAGGGAAGACGAGGTCCAGTTAGCACACCCTAATCAAAACGAATGGCCTCATTACTTGGAGGGGGTTCCACGAGAGAAGGAGTAATACCCCCTGGAATGGTAAAGTCTGTATCATTGAGAAAAATGTGGGCAGTATCAGGTTTACTCTCAAGTGGGAGAGTAGGATCAACTGAAAATGACGTCAGATCGACCACTTGGGTTTCATTCTCTAAGGGGAGAATGGGGCCGATGGGTGGAAACAGATTGACCACTTGGAATTCATTCTCTAACGAGAGAGGGGGATCGACTGAGGATGGGATCGGTTCGACCACTTTATCAACTGGTTCAACTAAGTATGTGACCAAATTGACTGCATGATCAACCGGATGGATCAGCGAAGGGACGGTATTAATCATTCCATCAAGTACAGGTGGGTCAAGAGTAATCTTGCGATAAGAAGTTGGAAGTTGGGGCTGTGAAACAGTCATGTCTTCCAGTAATTTCAAGGCTTCATCCATATGAGGGAAAAGGTGAGTTAGATGAATCCCTTTGCATAACATAAACGGGAACATGACTCTACTTTTCTTTTTCCCAACTACATCATGACTAGTTGACGGGAGGTTATCAACATGTTGTTTAGAGGCCGACGACATGGGTTGGCGAGGATGTGTAGACCATGTTTCTATAACCTTGGATAGACTAGAGCAATCCTTAAGATGATGGCTACCTCTACAAAGCCTGCAGGGGTACTTGGGCTCACGGGTTGTTTGGGTGATCTTCGCATCATCATCACTCCCAACACGATTAACAGTAATTGGTTGCTTTCCAACATGTCTGCCAGTGGTTGGAAGTTTGGACCCTTGTTTATTTTTCTTCTTCTTATTCTTATCCATCGATTTACTATCTTTAGAGTTTTCACTCAGCGAAGAAGATGAAATGGAAGAAGACCTTGCAAGTGAAGAAGGAGAATAAGATCTTACTAGTGAAGAGGGAGAAGGATCAACATGAGGTTTATGTTCTTTGGGGGAAGTGCTTACGACTGAAGCACTTACTGCAGTCGGGATTACCTGAGTGGAAAACAACCACACCAACAATCCAATCGTGAGACCTGGAAGTCTCAAACTAGCGATGTGAGGAGGACCAATGTTTTCATAAGAAGGAAAAACAAAAGGTTCCCCTAGAAAAGGGGTTCCTTCATTGGTCATTTTGGGAACTAACGCCATTAAAAAAAAAATCCAACCTAGATTCCACTAGAGAAAACAAACAACACACGCTAAAAATCTAGTAAGCAAGAAAGTAAACAAAACCTTCTCATAATGAGCACACTAGTTGGTGATGAAACCCAACGTCGCGGGAACAATGTAAGAAGGGGCTGAGATAGAGTGGGTGGAAAAGTTACGTTGACGACCTGCTTAATAGACTTACACCCTGGTGCAAGCTCCCACACGTAATTGTGGGTATACCCTCCAAGGAGCCCGAGTGAGTTTGGTCAATGTCGATTCCAGGTACTGTGAAGACTTGCCCCTCCATAGTCACCTTGTGTAAATATCCTAAACAGATAGGCCACTAAAGTTACCAACTACTATAGTGATACTTGGGGAAACAGTCGACAACCCGATCCACACGCAAAGGCAGGGTATCTAGCCCGAAATCAACTCAAAAGGCTTCCACTCATCATTGTGGGTATACCTTTCAAGAGACCCCCATAATACGTGCAATATCTACACCAATACCAACAAAGCAGGGTGAGTAACTCTGGGAGTCTCAATGTGACCTCGTGATTAACCCTTGTGTGAGAAGGGCTTCCCAACACAAAATGTAATAAGTGGATTTCATTGCTCCCTAATGCAAGATTCTATGTTTGTTTGCAACTTTGGAAATTTATCTTTCACACCTATTCCAAAGCCCTATAACTAATCTAATGTAGGTTTGCTACCAGAAAATATAAAAATGTCTAATCAATTTTTATAAGCGCTTTAGTTTATGGCTGTTGTTACTCAAAAGGAAAATGACGTGGACAATATGGTGTTTTGACTGACTCAAAATTTATGCAAAGAGATGAATATGCAATCTTTTCATTTCGATGAAAGCTATGCTACGAGAAGGAGAAAACATTTATCATTCCCATGTGCACAATGTCCCAAAATATACTAAACTCATCAATATCTAGATTCTCAAGAAATGAGCAAAAAAGACTGTACACCAATGCACAATTCTCAAGAAAAGACCAAAAAATGCCAAGAATCATGCAATTTCTCTACTTCAAATGAAAGGATGCCCCGAATCTAATATGAAGCAAGAAATTACATATTTTTTGTTTCAAAGATAGCTAAAATCAATAACAAATAGATATGAAACAAGGAAACCCAAACAATTTTCTCTTTTAACACGAACTATTCAATAAAAGAAAAATAAATTATTTCACCAAGCAATTCTAAAGAATAAACGATGCTTTGTAACAGAAACACACTCAAAGGAAGAGATCAAATCTTTCAAAAACAAACAAAGAAAAAATGAGGCAAAGATGGATGAAAGAAGATTCAAACTTGTCAAGCAGACTGTAATCAGACCCAACAACTCACCCCAGAACCATATCACATATCTGGACAGGGAAAGCCACCAAAAAATAATTTTTTTCACAATTTTCGCATGCTGGAAGACTAGCACATTGCGGAAATCACTGATTTCTGCGGGACAGATATGGGTAGGGAGCGGTGTTTTCACACTGGTCAAAATAGGTAGGGCGCAGAAATCCTAATTCGTCGCATTGTCCCTCAAAGCAGGGTGTGGAAATCAAACAAAAATAAAAAATAAATAAAAATTAAAAAAGGTTTTTCCAGTGAAGTTTAACAGTCAGAGAGTCAATATGGATGTCCGAGTGACTCAAAAAATAGAAACCAAGCAATTAAAGAAAGAAAGCAATAAAAACTAGGAAAACAATTTGTTCCCTAGTATGGTCGCCAATTTTGTTATCGGATAAATCAGTAAATGTGGACATAAACTAATCTCCCTAGATCCACCTAGATCTAGAAAAAAACACGATAGAACATGGTGCTTTCCCTAGGCTCTAATCATCGAATTTACTACTGAACAAAAGACGAGAGACGTACCTTTAAAAGTCACTTCCTTATGTCTTTGTTGTTCCTGCTTCTCTCTGGTGCTCTTGTGATACTGATCCTGCAGTGAGACACAAACCAACCAAAGTGAAAGGAGAGAGAGTATATTCAATGACAACCTATGCATATGATCAAGTAATTATCCAATAAAATAAAGATAATTCTATGGGAAAGAAACATGCCACTGTATTATATTAATAATAGGAAGAGAGATTACAACCAGATGCATTGATGTCGTAAGGTTCCTTCCAACAGTTCTTTTCTTCCCACACACTTCTTGCTCCAAGGATTATGAGACCATGGATCTGATAGCTACTCACAATCTATCTTGACAAAGGAAAGATCAAAGCCAATCTATCCAAGCTAACAATCTCAAGCCAAATTCAACTCAAACCCTCATCAAGCTAACTTTCTCCATAAGAGTTCCTCTCATTTTATAAGCTGAAGAGGATAAGGTGAGGATGTTAGGATGATCCCATTAAATCATGAAAGCAAGTAAGATCCAAACCATTCGGAGGCCACCTCACCATAGAATCTTTTCCTTCTATAAGCATCGAAAAAATGCTCATTTTTACCACGTACGAAGACCACCGTGACCTGGCTATAGTGCAGACTGTGGAAATTTTGCGCCCTAGCTATAGTGCAGCCTGTGGAAATCAGGCATTTTTGCACCCCAGCTATGGTGTAGCTCACAAAAATCCTCCAAAATGGGGTTTTTACAGAGGAAAACACAACTTCTTCTCTCAAGATTTTTTTTTTTTGCCTTCTTTCATTAGGAATTCAGGCCACTGACCCTTTTGAAGGCAACATATAGGTTTACATCATTAACAATCATAGGGATGATGAAAATAATGTGTAACATTATTTTTGTCCCAAAGGTAAGGTATTCAAGGATTCTACAGACAAGGGTTTGCCTTGTTCTATAGCTCTCTGATATACGTGTGGGTTCCAAAAGTAGTACTTGGCCCAATATCTCAGGGACCCAACTAAGGAGGCTAGATCATGCCCTTAGTCATACTACCTGACTACCCATGTACTAGAGAGTATCTTCCTGAGTGATGTTATCAGTGAAACTATAGAAGTCAGGAAACCGATCGGTTTATCTATGGAGGGCTTCAGGATATCTTGGTCGATCCGTATACAGGTGTTGTTTGATGCGCTACCACTGAGAGGGGTACCAACAGGGGTTACAAGGGTGTCCAATAGATGTGTGCTTAAGTACCACTTGTATTTCCTGCATGTATGAATCTTGACCACCGTGTATGTGTGTAACGACAGATCTCTGTAACTTAAAGATGTCAGAATACGTCTCTACCCTGAAAAAAAATTAACCCACAATTTTTTGCTGAGGAAGGTGCTTTGATACCACTTGTAATATTCCAGATATAAAAAAGTATGCAGAACATAAATAAATAGCTATAAATGGCAGATGAACAACAATATAACCATAAAAACACCACAATAATACCAAAATGATACCTGAATAACACCAGAAAGAGCACTTTGATTACTAAGAGCAATGTTCACTTGCCTCTTCGAGGGGGCAACCTCCAGTAGAGCATATCTCTATTACAATAATATCCAAGACAAAAGTTCTCATACCCTCGACTCTTATTTATACTAAATATGTCTATCAAAAGAACCATCTAGAGGAAGATCCTTCTAGAAGGGGAAGCTTATATTAGGTCTTCTTACATTGGACTTATTCTTCCTTATTCCTAGGCCTTATTAATATTGACCTTTATTACATGGAAATATATTATTCTACTTACGTGAGGGGTTAGTTCCCTAATAGTATTTTATTGTTTTCCGAGGAAACTCACGGGTCAGAGATAATAAAAATATCTGGTATAGATCCAGCTATAATTTTCTAGTTTTCTACCAGTATATGAGTTGTGGAAGAGTTGTAGTCATTTCTATTTTATGTGTTTTTATTATCGGTATTTAAATGAAATAAAATTATTTCTTGGTGTGTCAAATCTATGGGGCCTCTATTATGAATAGTTTGACGAAAAATATCCGAACCCAAATAACACAAAATCCAACCAGCAGTCAATTGTTTGAGGAAAATCCTAAACCAAACTAGCATAAAAAACATATTAGCAGACCAACAAGGGATAAAGAAATGAACTGTTTGACAATGTCCAATACCAAATCAATAGACCAAAGAAAGGGGATCTTACAGCATATTGTTTGACAAAAGTTCAGAACCAAGTAAACCAAAATATATTAGCAACAAACACCAATATATTAACAGTAAGGAGATGGGATATTTCAGATCCTAAGATTATAATTTTATTTTTTTGGGTTAACCAATACCTTGAGAATAACCTTCTCCTAGAAAAACTTGGCTTAATTATATGTTCTCCATCCTTTTCACCTTCAAAGAATAATTTATCTTTTTTCCATGAAAGTGAGACCTACTATGTTAAGCATGATTACCACCCATTTTCTCTTTACTCCATGAAAGACACTTTCACAATGGCCTCTATTTTCTGAGAAGAGTTTAATCAACTTTGTCCATGACATTTTTGTTGAGTCTTCCATCCTCTCTACCTCTGATCCTTATGGCCTTTAACCAATATTGAGTTTGATAATCTCTTATCCCTATTCATCTTATTTATGACAAGCTCCATGTCCCATATGGCCTTTAACCAATATTGATCTTGATAATCTCTTATCCGAGTATTCATCTTATTTATGAGAAGCTCCCCGACACATGTTTATGTCACCAAATACAATTAGGTTCTCTAAAGAAAGGGTGCTATTATATTATTTTTCAATCCAAGATAAGTTATTATCCCCTAATCATTGATAGGGAGAGGGAAACAATATAAACAAACAACAACATATATGCTTTGAAAAGAAAAATAAATTGAGAATATAGTATATGTAATGAGATATTATCCTATGTAAACAAGTGAATTAAACAATTTTATATTTATTTTAAAGAAAAATAAGAAAAAATATTATATTAAGACAATTTTATCCAACTATACAACAGGGTTTAAGCAGCAACGACTCTACACAAATTCAACAATGAGCCATCTTTATTTTGGTTTTATCCGGACTCTAGACTGTTGAAGTTGGAGTTATTTTTAATATATATTGATTCAGCATAATAATATTCCGCTTCCATTACCGAGTTCAGCATAATAATGTTGTTATTTTTATTAGTGCAAAGTCGACCATGCTATACGTATTCGATTCAAATCCACGATGAGAATTGAATGTGACAGAAGCATCCCTGGCCGCCCAAGGAGTTCCACACAAATGCTAATTAGAACACGGAAAATATATATAATGGCGTCAGTTGAGCGATTTGATAGATTGTGAATTGCACAACTATCTCTTTTATTGAAAACCAACTTGGCCAAGGGTCGAGTAAGGACCGATGACTATCACAAGCCTCCAGGCTCTAGTCATTTAAAGGCTCTTAACTCGAAACTGGTCGAATTGAAAGATCGATGTCATGTCACTAGTGGACCTACGACAATGAGGATCCAACCACTACCTAAGACCTATCACAGTGGTATGGAAGCGACATTCATTAAGTGGGAAAAGAAAATCCCTGTCAGGGTATTAAAAGCTCTGCATCCATCATTAAGGCAGTCTACTGGTCATACTGAAATTGCTTGGATCTATACTCAAAGTGTCTCGCCGACCCTATCCTAGTCACATGGCTCACTCGTCCTTCACACTAACCACAATTAATTAGAGGTGACAAGGCATCATTTACGTTTGGAGAGGGTTGAGAGTTTGTCATTCTGAGTTCTTTATATTTTGTGAAGAGGTTCTGTGTGTCGAGGGGGTTTAGAGGTGAAGATTGTGGCCTGGTGGTTGCCTCCATCCGGTTGTAGACGACATGCCTTACATTACGGGTAAGTTCTTCTCTAACTTCAAACGTTAAAACCCTGGTTATTTCAAATAGGAAGACTATGATAAATTGACCGTGTCAACCTATCGTTATGTGTTCTCCCTTATTTTCTTCCTGTGTAATTCTTCTTCTGTCAAACTTCCTTACACTACATTCCGAGCCATCCTTAACAATGTTGCAATGGCCTTTTCCTTGAGGTTGTCGACGATTCCCTTATGTTTACCAAGATGGATAGTTAGCCCTACCTATCTAGGCTCAGGATATAGGGTTTTCTAACTCTTTGTCATGAACCAGAATTTATATTTGAGTATTCGTGAATTAGAGAATAGTGTTTATTCCGGGGTTTGATTATCAAAATCTTGGTTGGAGTAATCTCTGCGTTTAATTTACTGACCTAAGCGAATTCTGTGAAAAGGGGTTTTGGGTAGTCTGGGCTCACAGTCAGTTACTCCTATTTTGAAAGGTGGATTAGGCTTTGTTCCGCCTAGAAGTACACCCTCTTTTTGTTTGCCTACACAATAAAATTCCAATCTGGTTGATTACTGTATTTCCATTATTAAAGAATATTGTGTGAAGAATTTTATTTTTACTTCAGCTATATCATTCATTTCTTTTTAAGAGATGAAACATATCATTAATGATGGGACCTATTTTGATGCAAGGGTACCAATCAATGCGTATTGTCTCCTTCACCCACGACCCTGTACGACTATCCATATGGAAACATCAAGGAAAGAATCCTATGACGCAATTTTAGAAGTTAAGTAAGCGTTCGTATCATGTATTTATAGACATTTACACTTAATTCGTATTCTTATTACACTGTCTTCGTATAATAGTTTTTTACTAATAATCGTGTATGGTGGTTTCCTCCAGGTTCCGTCTATATGAAGGTCCTGGCTGCTCACCTACGTACGCAACGTAAAAAGGTATACAAGCTCCCTTCCGTAACCCTTCAAGAGAGTTAGAACCATCTGTGTTGTAACTGAGATGCAGTCAATAGTTTTGTTTCCCTCATTTTTTCCTATCGGCTTGGGAAAGGGAAAGAGTTTCCAGTGTAACTTAAACCTTCAGGCTACCATTGTTATAATAAAATAAATTACATATAGGTCTTTGTTCGGTTTATTGTTCAAAGTAAATGACTGTTATAATCATTCACCATGCGGATCTCCCTACCCCGAAATCTGATTACCATGACTATCTTGTTCGGAATGTTGGTATGAATTATAATAGATTATATTGTTTGTCTCTTTCAACGTTTCCTATGTTTAATGTAAAAAATACCCTACTTGTAAGAAAAGATGATTTTCGTCTGGACTCAACACAAACAGGCATAATGATTTGGATTATATTACAATTTTGTCTTTATTCTAGAACACTATATATATACATGCTTGTGAATCATTTGATGTGTATGCTATGTTGCATTTGCCCAATTCCAAACCGTCCACTGTCATGATCTCTGAGTGGACAATTTCGCATATGTGCTCAAATTTAATGGGTTTTGTAATTTATTCCATACTGTGCAATTTCTTTCAATTGGGGTCCTTTTATTTTGTACGAAAGGAACGAAAGATTAAAAGGTCTATCAGTCTGTGATTTATGTTCGTTGAATTTCGTCTTCGAGTTTACTGTAATAAATTTTACGGAGGGTTTTTTTTTTAAGACCCTTCGATTCAGAAGTTCCTTTATACGAGAGGCAGTTGATCTCCTAGCAACATAGTTATCTGTTCACAGTCTTGACAGTAATTTTTTGTATATGTGGGATTCTTGTTGCAATCATTAAATCTTTATTTAACAGAAAAACTACACTCTGTAATTGTATCTATATTCATTAAATATCGAGATATAACTTGATGGAATTTACATGTACAGGCTTGCTCATATTTTCTACTTAAGTATAGATAGATTCGCTTACTATTTCAACTATAGAAGTAAATGTACACCCATAATTAGAGTCTAATTCTTCCTAGCTCATTTGTACATAAATAGTTCTGGCCAGAATTTCAATTTCAGGGATAAGATTACACCTGTAGGTAAATCTGTTCATTCTTCAAGTTCAATCGCATTTAAAATACTTATGTCCAATGATTTTAACCACAGAATTAGACATACACCAAATCTTTCAAGTTAATTTGCATAGCTCATTCTACCTAGAATTCTAGTTCAGAATGCCCCATTCCAGAATCTTGGTCCTTGATTATAGACTCCATACAACGACAAATGTCCTAAATGAGAGTTATTTCAACTCAACCCAAACAGAGAATCATATCAGCTATACAAAATCATTCAAACAAAGAAGTGTAATATTTAACATATCTGAATCCAATCCACGGAAATACAAAGGGAACAACCACATTCCTCCCAATCGTAGAATACGGCAGCCAAAAATCACTTGTCTGATTCACCCCCTAACCTAACCATGAATCCATGAGGGTGAACCTGGAAACTCCTCCTCATCAATGTCCTTCAACTCTAGCAGATTCCTCCTGCCTCACACTCGATCAGTAGTGTTCATAACAGCAAGGGAGAAATCAATAGTCTTTTTCTCAGCATACCCAACAACATCCTGCCTCCTGACATATGTTATTTATCAAAAGAATGTCTTTGCCTAGGTCTTTCTTTCCCCCCCTTGGGAATTTTTGCAACTTTCAAAATCCTCGATTTTCAGGGGCTGCCCATCGCCAAATATTTGATTTTCCACTTGTCATAGTTAGCCCAGAGGTAGTTCCAACATGTTCCCCACTCATGGAGTCATGGTCAACTGATTTTTAACATGCCTGTTCCATTTGTCCTCCTGCAATCAATATAAAATATTTTGTTTTCATACGAGTGTCAATTCAAATAGCTAGTTGGGTCAAATCAGATCTCTTCCCAACAGTCATAATACTTAATTACAATTATCAAATTCGAAATTCGGAATTGCCATAAATGGCAAAAAAATTCCAAATTCGAATTTACTAAAACGAAATAGTTTCCAACGAATTTTAAATTTCAAAAATACTTTATTTTTGGGGGGATGTCACATCCTTTCCCACTTCAATAAAACACTTTCTTCATTGTTTGTTCCTTTCTTGGAACAATATTGGATGAGGTTTCTGCAAATCTCCCTCCAACTCCGAAGTGGTCTCCTTAGGACTAAAGTGCTTCCATTGCACCTTTACATAAGCGACAGCTCTATTCCAAAGTGTTATTTCTATCCGGTCCAGAATGCACAGGGGTTCCACCTGGAACTCTCCCTCGGGTTCCACCTGCACCAAGTTCTAATCAATCATATGAGTAGGGTCATGAACATACTTTTTCAACAAAGAGACATGAAATACATTATGAACTCTTAAATTAGCTGGAAGTGCAAGTTGGTATGCTACGGGTCCAATTCGAGTTAGTATCTCGAAGGGCCCACGAAACTTGGGTGCTAGCTTGGAACAGTTTCCTAACTTCAATGAGATTTTTCAGGCTTAGACCTTCAAATAAACATGGTCTCCCACTTGAAATTCCAAGTGTCTTCTTTTCTGATTTGCATAGCTCTTTTGTCTATCTTGTGCTTCTTTTAAGTTCTGTTGTACCTTCCTTACCATGTTCTCCATTTCTTGGAGTATCTCCGGTCCAACCATAAGTCTGTCTACCGGGTTATCCCAGCTAATTGGAGTCGTACACTTTATGTCGTACAGTACCTCGAAAGGGATTAACTTGGCCGATGTTTGGTACCCATTGTTATATGCAAATTCCACCAAGTGTAGATAGTCCTCCCATTTGTTCGGTTTTGTTCTTATGTACATGTGGAGCATATCATCTATGATTTGGTTTGTCCTTTTGGTTTTTCCATCCATTTGTGGGTGATAACTCGTACTGAAATTCAAATTAGTATTTATCCCTGCAAACAATTCCTTCCAAAAAGCAGATGTGAATTTTATGTCTCTATCTGAAATCACTATTTTAGGAATACCATGCAGTCTAAAAATTTCTTTCATAAATATTTCAACAATGTTTATAGCTTTAAAAGTAGACTTTATAGGAATAAAGTGTGCGGACTTATTGAGTTTATCGATTACAACCATAATAGAATCATTCTGTTTCTGAGTTTTTGGAAAACCTGTTATAGAGTCAAGCGATACGGTCTCCCATTTCCATTCTGGTATTGGTAATGGTTGTAATAGGCCAGCTGGATGCTAGTCTTCGGCCTTAACCTGCTGACAGTCTTGGCATCTAGCCAAATATTCTACGGTTTTGCCCTTAATACTAGGCCAAAAAAATAGTTTTCTAAGTGTTGTTATTGTTTTCTGGTATCCTGGATGGCCAGAATATGGTTTCTTATGGACTTTGTCCAAGATTATTAACTTTAACTCTGTTGAATCTCGTATGTAAAGTATGTTTTTAAATCGTAATAGTCCCTTCTCGTCGATACTTAGATCTGGTTTCTTTGAGTTTGCAGTATTGTTTTGTAATTCTACCATTATCTTAGTGTAATTTTCGTCGTTAATACCTACCATCCTTATTCTTTGTTTCATATCACTTTGTTCCTTGCTGATATTTATTTCAAATAACCCATGGATTCTTCTTCTTAAGGCATCTGCTACTTTATTTTCCTTACCCTTGATATGTCTAACTTCGAAGTCGAATTCACTCAAGAAGGCTAGCCATCTTGCTTGCCTTGCATTAAGATATGGCTGGCTAAATAGATACTTCACGATGCTATTATTCATTAATAGTAGAAATTTTCTACCCATTATGTAGTGTCACCACATTTTTAAGGCGTGTATTACCGCTGCCAATTCTAAGTCATGAGTGACATAATTTCTCTCATGTTCCTTTAATTTCCAGGACTCATAACAAATCACGTGTCCTTCCTGAGTTAGGACACCACCTAATCCTTCTTTACTCGCATCGACACAGACGATAAAGTCTTTTTCTGGGTCTGCTACCTTCAAGATGGGTGTCGTTGTCAATAATTCTTTCATCTTGTTAAAACTATCTTGGCACTTCTATGTCCAGTTAAACTTGGTCACTTTCTTTTGTAACGACATGATAGGGTAGGCTATCTTGGAAAACCCTTCTATAAATATGTGATAATATCCAGTGATTCCCATGAATGACTAGATATCTGCTACATCTTTAGGTACCGTCCATTCCATAATGGATTTTATCTTTTCAGGGTCTACGACAATGCCTTCTGCTGAAATTACATGTCCTAGATATTGTATTTTCTTTTGATAAAAGTCACACTTATCAAATTTGACATACAGTTTGTGTTTCCTCAATGTTTGCAAAATTATTCTTAAGTGTTCGTCATGCTCTTCCTCTATTTTAGAATAGACCAGAATATCTTCGATAAATACTACTACGAATTTGTCTAAGTATTGACTAAAAATAATGTTCATGAGGCACATAAACGTGGCTGGTGTGTTAGTGAGTCTGAAAGGTATGACTAAGAATTTGTAGTGTCCATATCTTGTTCGAAAAGTTGTTTTGTTTATGTCCTTGTATTTTATCCTAACTTGATGATAACTGGATCATAAATCCAACTTTGAAAAGATCTTGGCCCCACCTACTTGATCGAATAGATCATTTATCCTTGGTAATGGGTATTTGTTCTTAATCGTCATTTTGTTCAGTTGTCTATAATCGATACATAGTCTTAGAGTACCGTCTTTCTTTTTCACAAAGAGGACTGGTGCCCCCCATGGTGAAACACTTGGTCTGATATACTATTTGTCTAACAATTCCTGTAACTGTATTTTTAACATTGTCAGTTCTGGTAGACTCATTCGGTAAGGTGCTTTCGAGATAGGGATGAGCCAGGTAGTAGGTCTATGGAGAAGTCTATTTCCCTTCTAGGAGGTAATTCTGATATCTCATCCACAAACATGTCTCTAAATTCACATAGGACAACAAAGTCTTCTAACTTTGGCTTATCTTCTTTTTTAACAAATTCGTTACCTGGATTGCATAAACTTGACATCCCTTTCTCATACATTTCTTGAGTTGTATCGCTGAAACTTGTTTGACTGATACAGGTTTTGGTATACCTTGGGTTGTTTTAGTAGTGTCACAATCATCTTTATAGTTAAGTGTCTTTGTATAAAAATCTAGAAATGCTTTGTGTCTTTCCA
Source organism: Picea glauca (assembly GCA_000966675.3). Lineage (NCBI taxonomy): Eukaryota > Viridiplantae > Streptophyta > Pinopsida > Pinales > Pinaceae > Picea > Picea glauca. The sequence continues at coordinate 274,154 of JZKD02S1847287.1, forward strand.
ACCAATCCATTCTGATGATCATATCGTAGGTTCCTAGTGATAGAATATTCAGATTTGTTTTTATGTTTTGGCCTTCTAAGTTAAATTCACAATCGGAAATAAAGTCAACCACTTTCCTTTTAGTTCCTATTTCTAACTGTACCATCCATGATTTTGCGTGTTTCATCCTCTTAAGTTTATTTGACTCTACTACTCCAGGAGTGATATAACTTAATGTAGCTCCAGGATCAATTAAAATAGAAATTCGGGTGTTATTGATTTTACCTTTGATTTCTACTACGGAGGATTGGTGGTCAGCTTGTCGGCTGTCTATGGCTACATTAATCCGATGCAAGCTTCTGCCCATGTCTCCCACCGTCGAGGCTTCCTGTAAATTATGATCAGCAATTTTGTTTGTTGAACTTAAACGAGGACAGTTCCTTCTTAGATGAGGTTCTCCACATTCCCAACACTTTAGTGGTTCACGAGGACTATCTCCAAACTTCTTCATTCCCAGATTTATTGATTTACCACCTCTCTGTGTGCTTGGATGGTTTGCGTGAAAATATTTCCTTGGAAATCTTTTTGTTGCGTTCCAATAGGGATCTGGCTAGTAGCCCTTCTTTCGTTGATTCATCCATTCTTGTTTCTTATCCTTCCAAGCTTTAGGAAACTATGCCCACTGTTTGTATTGAGCGTAGAACATTCGTGCTTTCCTGAACACTTCACTTAATGATTTGGGGTTGTCAAATTCAATTCTATCCCAGTAGGACTGCAGTAAACAACTTAAGAATCGTTGGATTTTTACCTTATCTTCTCGGATGTAAGGTACAAACCTTAATAGTTCCAGGAATTTATTTATAAGGTCTTCCATTGTCATCTGTCCAAGCCTTAGTTCGTAAAATTCATTTGTTTTCCTTTCGTAGTAGCTTTCATAAAGGCACTGTTTCTTGAAATACTTCTTAAAGTCGGACCACTCCACCTGTTTCTCCTTTAGGCCCTTGGCCAATTTCAGGTATTTCCACCAAATGTTGGCCTTCCCTTTCAAATTGTAGATGGCCCTTCTGACCTTTATATTACTAGAGTAGTTGTAGATATGGAAGTATTTCTTGATGTCCAACAACCATGCCTCAACTTATTCTCCTATCTTGGATTCTCCATTGAAGGTAGTTGGTTTGATCTTTTTGAATTCTCCTTCAAGATGGTCTACTTGTTTCCTTTTTCTGTCTGTTTTAGTTTTGTCTTCAGTTGAAGGTGTTCCTTCAAACGAACTATCTCCTTTTTCTGTTTCCGGTCCTGAGTTCTTGGAAGCTCTTTTTCTAACTTCTTCGTCGTTATTATCGTCCTTTGGGATTTTCTTGGTCACTATAATATGTAGTAGGACTTTGTTTATCTCTTGTTGTTCCTTCTGTGCTTTCTTAAGTTTCTCGTTGTCGGCTTTGAAAACCTGCAGTTCAACAATAAGATTCCTCATTGTTTCCAACACTTCAATGGGTGAGCTTCTGTCACTGTTCTGTCTTGGATATCCAGGAGGTCTCTGCTCCGGATTTCCCTCCATCCTAATTTCTGCATCGTCTTGAGTTGCCATAATTATCACAAAATAGAAAGGGCTTTCTGTTTGTAACAACAAGGTTTATTAGTTTTGCATAAATCACAATATGTACTTAAGAGACTAATGTGGCCTTGTTCAAGTCTAGTGTTGCAACTTTGGCTCTGATACCATGTGTAATGAACCTCAAAATACCATACAAATAAAAAAATTGTTTACATATTTTTCTTGGCAGGAAGGAATCCATTAGCGATAAGAATTCTACTAATGCAACTCTGATATAGAATTTTACCATAGAATTTTCATTAGTTATTTTTATTTTTCTTTTTACTATACAACTCATTAAAAATCCTCCTTACCACATGCTATTCAAAGTATGTTATCATGTCTTAACTTAAGTGAGAAAGTTATAAAGGAAAACCCCAAGGCTTTAGCAAAAGAACTAAAACCTTTAGGCGTAGGGTCTAAATGATTAAAGTAACTTTACATAAACCATACTATACTCACCCTGTTTGGCATAAGGTTTCCATACCATACTCACGCCCAAGTGTGCTCAAAATTTTCCTCCTAGGGAAATCTCTTTGGTTCCTACCAACTTGGTCAAGGGTCGGGTAAGGATCGATGACACCCTAGGATCTGTTCTCCCTAGAAATACACCCTCTTGTTGTTCGCCTACACAATGAAATTTTGATCTCGTCAATTACTATATTTCCATTATTAAAGAATATTGTGTGAAGAATTTTATTTTTACTTCAGCTATATCATTCATTTATTTTTAAGAGCTGAAACATATCATTAATGATGGGCCCTATTTTGATGCGACGTTACCCATCAGTGTGTATTGTCTCATTCACCCACAACCTTGTACGACTATCTAGATGGAAACGTCAAGGAAAGAATCATGTGCCATGAGTTCAGAAGTTAAGTAAGCGTTGGTATGATGTATTTATAGAAATTTGCACTTAATTTGTATTCTTCTTACACTGTCTTCTTACAAGAGTTTTTTACTAATCATCGTCTATGGTTGTTTCCTCTAGGTTTTGTCTATCTGAAGGTCCTGGTTGCCCACCTGCCTACTCGGTGTAAAAAGGTATATGAGTTCCCTTTCGTAACCCTTCAGTAGAGTTAGAACCATCTGTGTTGCAACTGAGATGTAGTCAACATTTTCGTTTCCATCAGTGTTTCCTATTGTCTTGGGAAAGGGAAAGAGTTTCCAATGTAACTTAAACCTTCAGGCTACCATTGTTATAATATAATAAATTATGTACAGGTCTTTGTTCGGTCTATTATTCAAAGTAAATGACTGTTATAATCATTCACCATGCGGATCTCCCTACCCCAAAATCTAATTACCAGGACTATCTTGTTCAGAATGTTGGTATGAATTATAATAGATTATATTGTTTGTTTCTTTCAGCCTTTCCTATGTTTAATGTAAAAAATACCCTACTTCTAAAGAAAAGACGATATTCATCTGGACTCAGCATGAATAGGCATAATGATTTGGATTATATTATGATTTTGTCTTTATTCTAGAACACTATATGTGATATCCCCAAAAATAAAATAAATTTGAAATTTAAATTTGTTGGAAATTTATTTCCGCTTTTAGTAAATTCGAATTTGGATTTTTTTTTCCATTTATGGAAATTCTGAATTTCGAGTTTGATATTTGTAATTAATTATTATGACTGTTGGGCAGAGTTCTGATTAGACTCAACTAACTATTTGACTATGACACTTGTATATAAAAAAAAGAATATTTATATTAATTGCAGGAGGACAAATGGAACAACCATGTTAAAATCCATTGACCATGACTCCATGAGTGGGGAACAAGTTGGAACTACCTCTGGGATGATTATTACAAGTGGAAAATCAGAGATTTGGCCATTGGCAACCCCTGAAAATCAGGGATTTAGAAAGCTGCGAACCCCCCCCCCCAAGGGAGGGAAAAAGACCTGGGCAAAATTGATAAATAGCATATGCGAGGAGGCAGGATGCTGTCAAGTATGCTGGGGAAAATATTTTTGAGCTCTCTTGCTGTTATGAACACTACGGATTGAGTGTGAGGCAAGATGAGTCTTATGAATGAATTCTCCTTGATGTTATCAACACTAATGAGTAAGTGTGAGGCAAGAGGATAACTGCTGAAATTGAGGGACAATGCTGAGGAGGAGTTCCAAGTTAGCCCTCATGGACTCATGGTTAGGCTAGGGGGTGAACTGGGCAAGTAATTTGTCTGCCCTGTTCTACGGTTGGGAGGAACGTGGTTGTTCCCTTTGTCTTCTCACAATCTAGTTCAAATATGTTGCTCTAGTCCTTTTCTGTTCGAATAATTTGATATCTTATGTCATGTATTTATTAAATCTGAACAAATGATAGAATTGGCCTTTTATTTGTTATGATAGTTGAAAGGATTTATGCATGGTTAAATTCTGGAAGAAATCTCCTCTAAATTAGATTCACTGTTATTTTTCTTTCTTTATTCGTTGTCTGAGTGAAATCAATGCTGAGATTGGCATATTGGGAGTGAAGGTTATGTTGTAATTTCATTAATCTAACTATATGAATAATGTCGGGAACAACATTCTGAGTGTTGTAAACTATGCCACTCTTTCCTTTCCATTAAACAGACTGTGTAGAGATAGATCTGTAGCTGAGGTAGGAAGACCGACTATTATACCAGTTTTCCCTTATAGTTCATTAACTTAACCCATATAAAGGTATCTCGAACAAGAGAATACAGAAACAGAAAATCATACTATAATTTGCAATGACAGATCTATTATATGAACTACTTTAACAGTAAAGGAACCGGATGCACCCTTTCTTATTACGAAAATTTCCTTTTCCCAAGGCTGTACCAATTTGGCTATTCATATTTAGACTTTCCTATTTTAATAACAATGCACAAACACAAAAAATTAAAAAAAGTAAGAGGTGTCGAATCGCGAAATGCGAAAGGACTATGGGCCCAACATTTCGAGATTTCGGGGTTTTCGAACACCTGATGCATAAACAAAAATGAAACAAGAAGTGCCAAATCGCGAAATGCGAAAGGGATGTGGGCTCAGTATTTCAGGATTTCGAGGTTTTCGAACACCTGATGCATAAACAAAATGAAACAAGAAGTTACGAATCGTGGAATGCGAAAGGGTTGTGGGCCCAACATTTCGTGATTTTGGGGTTAGTAAAGCAAAATAACTTCACTCATATGTAATAAGAAAATCCCGAACGCCGAAATATCAACTTTGTATTTTATCTTCTTTTAAAATATGCTCAGTCTTTGTTTGAATGATTCGTGTATCTGATTTTATGCGTCTAATTGTGCTCAGTTGAAAAAATTTCCATGGAAGGCATCTATTCATTGTAAGAAGGTTATGTTCAAAGACTAAATTTTGGGAATGGTTCCTCCTGAAACAAAACGCTAGACAAAACTATCTACATATGAACTTGAAAGTGCAGATCCACCTAGAGGAGCATATTTAACTCTGAAATCAAAATTCTAGGTAGGATTGTCTATGTATAGATGAGCTTGAAAGGTATCGATCTATTTATAGGCATATGTGTACTTCTGTAATTGAAGTTCTAGTAGATCTAGCTTTGAATAATTGAATTGGAGGAAGCCTGTACATATAGTACTTCGGGGTTTTGGGGTTCGGGGTTTTGGGGTTTCGAGATTCGAGATTTCGCGACTCCGGTGGAAACGATACTAGGCCCTTCGAACTCCCGGGTCCAGAAATGTCGAAAAGGGATTAATAGGTTTTGGATCCTCCTTTAGCCCCCATCCATACGATCACGCCTGATGACCTGGGGCTAACTCCACAAAGCACATCGGGGTTTCATATACCGGGATTTCATGACTTGCGAAAACGAGGGCTCTTTCCTTTGGGTTTTCCGAGTGCCAAAATGACGAAACCTATTCACGCTAAATTGATTCGGGGTTTCATGTACTGGGATTTTGCAACTTGCGAAAATGAGGAGTCTTGACCTTTGGTTTCCCGGGTGCCAAAACGCCGACCGACAGCCACGTGTTCCTCCGATGGACGGTTGCGACCTTTAGCCATGATCAACAGTTTTGATATTTTCTGGATGATCAACAGTCGCGATCAAATCCCGACTTTCTCCTTTTCAGAATTTTGGGAGATTCTTCACTCCCCTGCATGCACCAGGTTTAAACCTCGCGCATCTTTTTTGGATCCGACGACTCTCGCAGTTTCAACACTTCTCCCCGAAGTGTCTCCACCATTCATTTCAGTTGTTCTCCTACGTGCCGTCCTAGAGGTTAAACTCTGTGTGCCCAGATCCTTTCTCCAACTGATCTAATGAAATTTGTGCTCCCACTTGAGCTTCATCTCTCTAATGTCTCAAAGGGTCCTTCAACCTAAGCTTAGATACTACCTAAATACATATAAGCATGTTAGAGTAGTATGAGAATTAAGGGAAGTAATAGAATTATGGAACAATTTATCCATATAATCTTTTCTGTTTGAAACAAACTTGACTGGCGTAATAATGTCATTATGGACAGAAATGAATCTTACCTTCTCTTAAATTCTAAGCTTAAACGAAATTGAATTATGTCATAGAATTTTCTTTTTTATGGTGAATTTGAGGTACATTACATATGGTATCAGAGCAAAAGCTACAACACTAGGCCTAAACAGGGCCACATTAATTGCTTAGTATATATTCCAATTTATGAAAAAACTAATAAATCTTGTGGTTACAAATAGAAAGCCTTTCTGTTTTGTGTTGATTATGGCAGCCCAAGAAGGTGCAAAAATCATGATGGAAGGGAATCTGCAACAAGGATCTCTTGGATATCCAAGACATAATAGTGATGGAAGCTCACCCATGGAGGTGTTGGAAACAATGAGGAATCTTATTGTTGAACTATAGGTTTTCAAGGCCGACAATGAAAAATTGAAGACAGCACAGCAGGAAAAACAAGAGATAAATGAAGTCCTGCTACGTAGTATAGTAACCAAGAAAATCCCAAAAGATGATAAACATGATGAGGAGGTCAGCAAAAGGGCCTCCAAAAATTCTGATGCGGAAACAGAAAAAGATGACAATTCATCTGAAGGGACACCTTCTGCTAAAGACAAAACCATACCAGATAGAAAAAGAAAAAAAGCACACCACCTTGAAGAAGAATTTAAAAAGATTAAACCAGCTACCTTTGATGGAGAATCCAGGATAGGAGAAGAAGCTGAAGCATGGTTGTTGGACATCAAAAAATACTTCCAGATCTACAACTATTCTAGCAACATGAAGGTCAGAATGGCCATCTACCATCTGAAGGGGAAGGTCAACATTTGGTGGTAGGACCTGAAATTAGCCAAGGGCCTAAAGGAGAAACAATTGGAATGGTCTGACTTTAAGAAGTATTTCAAGAAAAAATACCTTTCTAAAAGCTATTATGAAAGGAAGACGAAATAATTTTACGATTTATGACTCAGACAGATGATGATGGAGGACCTTATAAATAAATTTCTGGAACTACTAAGGTTCTTACTGTATATCCAAGAGGATAAGGTAAAAATCCAGCAATTCTTAAGCTGTTTACCATAGACCTACCAGGACAGAATTGAGTTTTACAACCCCAAATCCTTGAGTGAAGTATTCAGGAAAGGACGAATGTGCTATGACCAGTATAAACAACGGGAAGAGTTTCCCAAGACCTGGAAGTATAAGAAGAAAAATCGAGTGAACCAGTGGAAGAAGGGATACTAGCCAGCTCCTTATCGGGTTGCAGCAAAAAGTTTACCAACGAAGGATTTTCACTACAATCATCCGAATATGTAAGGTAGCGGTAAACCTAGGAATGAAGAAGTTTAGGGACAACTCACGCGAGCCATTAAAGTGTTGGGAGTGTGGAGAACCTCATCTAAGGAGGAACTGTCCACGTTTAATTGCAGCCAACAGAACTGTTGTTCATAATTTGTAGGAAGCCTCAACAGTGGGAGACGTGGGAAAAAGTTTGCATCGGATAAATGTAGCCATAGATGGTCGACAAGTTGACCACCAGTGCTCGGTGGTAGAAATCGAAGGTAAAATCAACGACACTCAAATTTCTATTTTAATTGACCCTGGAGCTACGTTAAGTTATATTACTCCCGATGTAGTAGAGTCAAATAAACTTAAGAAACTGAAACACACAAAGACATGGCTTGTACAACTAGCAACAAGTACTAAAAGAAAAGTAGTTGACTTTATTTCTGATCTTGAGTTCATCTTAGATGGTCAAAAGATAAGGACCAATCTGAACATCCTACCACTAGGATATTATGATATGATTATCGGGATGGAATGGTTGGAACAACACAAAACAGTACTAGACCAAAACATGTATCAATCAGACAAGTTTCAACGATGCAACTCAAGAAATGTATTAGAAAGGGATGTCAATTTTATGCCATCCAAGTAACGAATCTATTAGAAAAAAAAGATAAGCCCAAGTTAGAATACTTTACTATCCTACATGAATTCAAAGACATGTTTGTGGATGAGATACTAGAATTACCTCTTAGAAGGGAAATAGATTTTTCCATAGACTTACTACCTGGATCAGCCCCTATCTCAAAATCACCCTACCTAATGAGTCTACCAGAACTGACAGAATTAAAAATACAATTAGAGGAATTGTTGGACAAAGAGTATATCTAACTGAGTGTCTCGCCTTGGGGAGAACCAGTCCTCTTTGTGAAAAAGAAAGACGGTACTCTAAGACTATGTATCGATTATAGACAACTGAAAAAATGACCATTAAGAAAAAATACCCCTTACCAAGGATAAATGATCTGTTCGATCAAGTTGGTGGGGCTAAGATCTTTTCACAATGGGATTTACGATCCGATTATCATTAAGTTAGGATAAAGGACGAGGACATAAACAAAACATCTTTTCGAGAAAGATATGGACACTACGAGTTTTCTAGTCATAAATTTCGAACTCACTAATGCACCAACCACATTTATGTGTTTGATGAACAACATTTTCAGTCAGTAGTTAGACAAGTTCATAGTAGTATTTATCGATGATATTCTGGTCTATTCAAAAACGGAAAAAGAACATGATGAACACTTAAGGATAGTTCTGCAAACGTTGAGGAAACACAAACTGTACGCCAAATTTGACAAGTGTGACTTTTATCAAAAAGAGATACAATATTTAGGACATGTCATTTCCTCAAAAGGTATTGTCGTAGACCCGAAAAAGATAAAATCTATTATGGAATGGCCAGTACCTAAGGATGTGGCAGATATCCGGTCATTCATGCGAATCACCGGATATTATCGTAGATTTATAGAAGGGATTTCCAAGATAGCTTACCCTATCATGCCATTACAAAAGAAAGGGACCAAGTTTAACTGGTCGCAAAAGTGTCAAGACAGTTTTAACAAGATGAAAGAATTATTGACATCGGCAGAACCAAATAAAGACTTCATACTATGCATTGATGCAAGTAAAGAGGGACTAGGTGGTGTTCTAACTCAAGAAGGGCACGTGATTTGTTACGAGTCTCGGAAATTAAAGGAACATGAGAGAAATTATGTCACTCATGAATTAGAATTGGCAGCAGTAATACATGCCTTAAAAATGTGGCGACACTACATAATGAGAAGAAAATTTCTACTATTAACGGATAATAGCGGTGTGAAATATTTGTTTAACGAACCAGACCTTAACGCAAGACAAGAAAGGTGGCTAGCCTTTCTAAGCGAATTCAACTTCGAGGTCAAACATATCACTGGAAAAGAAAATAAAGTAGCAGATGCTTTAAGTAGAAGAGTCCATGGGTTATTTGAGGTAAATATCGGTAGGGCAGAAAGTGATCTGGAACAAAAGGTAAGGACGACCAATATTAGCAACGGAAATTACACTAAGATGATGGCAGAATTATGAAACAATACCGTAGACTCAGATAAACTAGATCTAAGTATTGACAAGAAGGGACTCTTACAATTGAAAAACAGACTTTACATACCAGATTCAATAGAGTTAAAATTAACAGTTTTGGACGAAGTGCATAAGAAACTATATTCAGGTCATCCAGGTTACCAAAAAATGATATCAACACTTAGAAAATTGTTTTATTGGCCTAATATGAAAGGCGAAATAGTAGAATACTTGGCTAGGTGCCAGGATTGTCAGCGGGTTAAGGCCAAACACCAGCATCCAACCGGCCTATTACAACCATTACCAGTACAAGAATGGAAATGGGAGAGCATATCGCTGGACTTTATAATAGGTTTGCCAAAAACTTAGAAATGGAATGATTCTATCATGGTTGTAATCGATAAACTCAGTAAGTCTACACACTTTATTCCTGTAAAGTCTACTTTTAAATCTATAAACATTGTTGAAATATTCATGAAAGAAATTTTTAGACTGCAAGGTATTCCTAAAATGGTGATTTCAGATAGAGACGTAAAATTCACATCCACTTTTTGGAAGGAATTGTTTGTAAGGATAAATATTAATTTGAATTTCATTATGAGTTATCATCCACAAACGAATGGACAGAGCGAAAGGACAAACCAAATCATAGAGGATATGCTTCGCATGTATGTAAGAACAAAGTCGAACAAGTGGGAAGACTACCTACACTCGGTAGAATTTGCATATAACAATGGGTACCAAACTTCGGCTAAGTTGAGACCTTTCGAAATATTGTATGGTTGAAAATGTACAACTCCAATTAGCTGGGATAACCTAGCTGACCGACTCATGGTTGGACTAGAGATGCTCCAAGAAATGGAGAACATCGTAAGGAAGGTACAACAGAACTTGAAAGAAGCACAGGACAGACAGAAGAGCTATGCAGATCAGAAAAGAAGACACTTGGAATTTCAAGTAGGAGACCATGTTTATTTGAAAGTCAAAGCCCGAAAAAGCTTGTTGAAGTTAGGGAACTATGCCAAGATGGCACCTAGGTTTTGTAGGCCCTTCGAGATACTAACTCAAATTGGACCTGTAGCATATCAACTTGTACTTCCAGCTAATCTAAGAATTAATAATGTATTTCATGTGTCTTTGTTGAAAAAGTATATTCATGATTCTACTCATATGATTGATTGGAACTTGGTGTAGGTGGAACCCGAAGGCAAGTTCTAGGTGGAACCCTTGTACATTCTAGACCGGAGAGACATAGCTCTTCAGAACAGAGCCCCCGCTCAAGTAAAGGTGTAATGGAAGCACTTTAGTCCTGAGGAGGCCACTTGGGAGTTGGAGGGAGATATGCATAAATCTCATCCAATCCTGTTCCAGGAAAGGAACGAACACCGAGGACAATGTTTTACTGAAGGGGAAAAGGATGTGATATCCCCAATAATAAAATAATTTTGAAATTTAAATTTTCTGGAAATTTATTTATGCTTTTAGTAAATTCGAATTTGGAATTTTTTTTGCCATTTATGGCAATTCTGAATTTTGAGTTTGATATTTGTAATTAATTCTTATGATTGTTGGGTAGAGTTCTAATTGGACCCAACTAACTATTTGACTATGACACTTGTATATAAAAAAAAGAATATTTATGTTAATTGCAGGAGGACAAATGGAACATCCATGTTAAAATCAGTTGACCATGACTCCATGAGTGGGGAACAAGTTGGAACTACCTCTGGACTAATTATTACAAGTGGCAAATAAGAAATTTGACCATTGGAAGCCCCTGAAAATCAGGGATTTAGAAATCTGCGAAAATCCCCCACCAAGGGAGGGAAAAAGACCTGGGCAAAATTGATAAATAGCATATGCGAGGAGGCAGGACATTGCCAAGTATGTTGGGGAAAAGATTTTTGATCTCTCTTGTTGTTATAAACACTATGGATTGAGTGTGAGGCAAGAGGAGTCTACTGAAACGGATTTTCCTTGTTGTTATCAACACTGGTGAGTAAGTGTGAGGAAAGAGGATAACTGCTAAAATTGAAGGACATTGTTGAAGAGGAGTTCCAAGTTAGCTCTCATGGACTCATGGTTAGGCTAGGGGGTGAACTGGGCAAGTGATTTGGCTGCCTTTTTCTACAGTTGGGAGGAGGTGAGGGTTTATTGTTGAGTTATTTGTGTTTGATCATGATATAGTGTGCTATGAGCCATAAGTACAAGGTTCTTCTAAAGTTGCAAGTGCTACAACTGATGAATTGCAATACATGAATTTGGACTTCTACAAATCTATGTGCGAGGGTAAGAAATCATGTGCATCTAGTATCTTGCTTTCAACCAGTTTGTTGCCATATTAATTTATGTATTTTTAGACAAGTCCAACTAGTTTCTCTGGTTGTTGTTTGATATGCGTGCCTCATGCATATTGCAATTACCTTTGTTCTATTACTGCCTGGAATGGTGGGTTGGAGAATTTTTTAGGTGTGTTGTATAAATCCAAAAGAGAAATGGGAGTTGATTACTATTTTTTTTTTCAGAAGCAAGTTCCTTTGACTAAAAAGTAAAGCATTAGTACAAGAGACAATGTTTTTCTTGCACACCAAAAGTAACTGCACTAAGAATTAGGTGTGCAAGGAAAAAACCTAATGCATAGTGCAGTTACTTCTGGTCTATTACTAGCTGGAATGGTAGAGTGGAATAATTTTTTTGGTGTGTTTTATATGCAAAATAGAAATGAGGGTTGATTATTGTTTTGTTTTTATCAGAGGCAATTTAAGTTGGTCAGGGATTGTTACAGAAGTGTGTAGGATGAGAACAATCAAAGGTTAATAGAAAAAAGGTGTGTTGGTTTGAAGTTTTGTTGTTCACTTTGTATTTGGGTTGCGAAATGTGTTTATCCTCCTTGTGTTCTGTTATAGTTCATGTGACATCCCAAAAAAATAAAGTATTTTTGAAATTTAAATTTGTTGGAAATTTATTGTTTTTAGTAAATTCGAATTTGAATTTTTTTTCCATTTATGGCAATTCCAAATTTCGAATTTGATAATTGTAATTAATTATTATGACTATTGGGCAGAGACCTGATTTGACCCAACTAACTATTTGACTATGACACTTGTATGAAAACAGAATATTTTATATTGATTGCAGGAGGACAAATGGATTAGCCATGTTAAATTTAGTTGACCATAACTCCATGAGTGGGGAACATGTTGGAACTACCTCTAGGCTGATTGTTACAAGTGGAAAATCAGTGATTTGGCCATTAGTATCCCCTGAAAAGCAAGGATTCAGAAAGCTGCGAAAATTCCCAAGGGAGGGAAAAAGACCTAGGCAAATTGATAAATAGCATATGTGAGGAGGCGGGACGCTGCCAAGTATGCTGAGAAAGAGACTATTGATTTTTACTTGTTGTTATGAACACTACTGAGTGAGTGTGAGGAAAGAGGAATATACTGGAATTGAAGGACATTGCTGAGGAGGAGTCTCCAAGTTCTCTCTCATGAATTCATGGTCAGGCTAGGGGGTGAATCGGGCAAGCGATTTTGGCTACCCTATTCTACGGTTGGGAGGAACATGGTTGTTCCCTTTGTCTTTCCATGAATTGGTTCAGATATGTTAAATTACTCCTTCTGTGCTTGAATGATTTTGGGTATCTGATATTATGCATTTGTTGGTGTTAAGTTGAAATAATTTCCATGCATAATATATGTTCTATTATATGAAGTTTCCAGTCAAAAGTTAAAATTCTAGGCAGAATTACCTATGTACACCTGAACTTGAAAGAATAGATCTATCTACAGGGGTACGTTTATTTCTGTAACTGAAATATTAGGAAGATCTATCCATAAATAATTGGAGTTGAGAAAGTCTGTATCTATGTTACATATCAACTTATATATATATATGATTATAGTTTATTATCTGTTGTAGGAACGACTGTATCTGTATGGTTTTTGTATGTTATATATTGGATAATCATCTATTCTATTAAAGAATATACTTATATTACTACTATATTGGTGACCCTTTGTCATCAAAGGTTCCACGTACAAGTGTACGGGTTTATAAACAACATATATTGTCTGTAGTAGTAATAGAATTGATTTTGGATAGTGAACGATATTACAAAACTACCATGTTTTAGTCATGCCTAGGATAGATCTATTCTACTCGAAGCATTAAATTCATCATGCGATTTCCAAAACTTCAAGTCTTGGAAAATATTCTACCTATCATGAGATCATCATGAGTCATACGACTTTAAGGGTCATTTCTGTAGTGAATTTTCAAACCTGTGTAAACATTTATAGAAAACTAGAAAGAATTTCAAAAGTATTATATCCATCTTAATTGTACAGATTTAAAGGCCCGTTGATTTAATAAGGGGTTTACGAAGTATCAAATAAACTTATGACTGCAGTTATGAATATACATATGTAAATGTTCATTCAGTAATCATTATAACGGATAGCATAGAATTAGTAGCATACAATTGTAAAGGAATATGCCAGAATCAAAACACAGAGACATAATTCACGTTACACTGATAAATCTCAAACTCTTCTTAATACCTAAGGCTTAGATTTTGGTTGTTGTTGGTTGTGGAGCCTGATTATCTTCCTGATTTAGAGGTCTTTTACTTTCAGCCGTGTTTATACCCCATGAAGTATTTACACCCCAGAAGTATGTACACTCTTCC
>JZKD02S1847287.1:302611-324292 GCA_000966675.3 Picea glauca
GTTCTCCTATCATAGACATTTCAAATTCAGACTCCATGGCAGAAGCAAACCATTGTACCAATGAATCCTTATTACATCCAAAGATGATGTCATCTACATAGACCAATACGATGAAAAAATCATTATCCTCTGTTTTAATATACAGATTGTTGTCAGTTGTTCCTCTCTTGAACCCTTTATCTTTGAGATATGTATCCAGTCTGTGATACCAAGCTCGAGGGGCTTGTTTTAAACCATATAAAGCTTTCTTGAACTTGCATACTAAGTCAGGGTTATCAGACAATTTGAAACCCTTTGGTTGTTCCCTATAAACTTCTTCACTTAAATCTCCATTGAGAAAGGATGACTTGACATTCATTTGGCAAACTTTAAACCTTTTATGACAAGCATAGGCAAGAAATATTCTGATGGCTTCTAATCTTGCTACGGGCGCAAATGTTTCATCAAAATCCAGTCCTTCTATATGAGCATAGCCTTTACAGACTAACCTCGCTTTGTTCCTGATAACTTGTCCTTGCTCATTCAACTTATTCTTAAAGATCCATTTGGAGCTAATGACATTTTTATCTTCAGGTCTTTGAACCATCTCCCACGTATTGTTTTTCTCAATCTGATCAAGTTCTTCATTCATTTCTTTACCCCAATGGTCATCTTTGTTGGCTTCATTAAAATTCTTGGGTTCCATCATGGATATGAAGGTTGTATGAGATTGTTTGGTGTTTTTGATTAGCTTTCTTCTGGTTTGTACACCTTTGTCTTTTTCCCCAATTATCTGACTTGCAGGATGATTCTTTTGAATGATTCTGGAGGAGGAATTTATAGTTGACTGCTGATTTGAGTCTGTCTGAGTGTCTGAGTATTCATCTGATTCAAAGTCTTCATTTTCTGATTCTTAGACCTATTCATCTTCAACTTTAGCTGTGTCTTCTGTAGAAGGCTCATTACTGTACACCTCTCTTGTTGGGATTCCTTCATCAATTTTTACATCAATACAGTCAACCATTTTATGCAGCCTCTTATTATAACATCTGTATCATTTACTGTTTGTAGCATACCCTAAGAAAAAACCTTCATCCACCTTGTCATCATATTTGTTGAGGTTCTCATCATTATTCTTTATGTAGCATTTACTCCCAAAGGCTTTGAAGTGTTTGATTGAGGCAGGTCTTCCAAACCATAATTCATAAGGTGTCTTGTCACTTTGTGGTCTGAGGTGGGATTTGTTAAGCACATGGACTACTGTGTGTATTTCTTCTACCTAGTAGGTTTGACCAATGTTCTTCTCATTCATCATTGACCTGGCCATTTCCTGCACTGTTCTGTTTTTCCTCTCAACTACTCCATTTTGTTGTGGAGTTCTTAGGATTGTGTATTCTCTCTTGATCCCATGCTCATCGCAGAATTCCTTGAAGTTTCTTGACATAAAATCTCCTCCCCGGTCTGATCTAACTGCCTTTAACCTCTTCCCTATTTGAGTCTCAGTTAAAGCCTTAAATATTTTAAACTTCTCAAATTATTCATTTTTTTTTTTGAGAAAGGCAACCCAAGTAAGTTTGGAGTAATCATCAATAATCAACATGAAGTAGTTTTCTTTCCCTGTGCCTTCCTATCTCGATGGGCTTGTAAATGTGTATTGTAATTTCATTGTAAATCTGGACCGTTCATTATAAGGTCAGAGATCTAATGGTAGAGATTATGTTAGGGTTCTTTTCCCTAGAAGGCAACCCTCTTTTATGAGGGAAATGTAATACGACTATGGTTATGGTGAATATTGTATTCTCAGAGAGGAGACTGTGGGAGGAAGAAGAGGAAGTTACAGCGAGTTTTGTTGTAGTTTGTATCCCTTCATTTGTTGGATAATAATAAAGGAAGGACCTGGCAATTTCTTTGGTGGACGTAGCCCACACTGGGTGAACCACATAAATCTGTGTCTCTCTTGTATTGTGTATCATCTGTGTTTTGTTTTCCGCATTTGTTTTATTTTATTTCTCCGCGGTCCTACTTTTCTAACAGCTACACCATCTTGACAAGAAAACAATTAACTCAGACATTCGTATGTTCGAAAAACAAGGTATTTAGTTCCAGGAAAAAGAATTGGAGTACACTCAGATTGAACACAAAAGAAAGATAGGTCTAAACTATTATAGATCCAGGATAAAACATTACATGAGAAAACACAAGTGTTTTTATTTACCAACACGCTTATAGGTATGTCGAGGACCTACGATGCCAAAAATGAATTGAAGTACGACTACAAGAGATGGAAATAAAATAACCATTCACAATTCATTTCATTTCAAAAATGTCGAGAAAACAAGCCCAGTATAGGGAAGAAATCAGTCATACTTTTCCTTCAAATAATTCTTAATACAAGTCATAGTAAGAAATCGATTTAATCTTTGGGTAATTATACAAAATTTAGAGTTGAATCTTAGAACTCGACTGTGAGAAGGAGTAATGAAATTAAACGCTAACACACAACGAACCAATTATAGAAATGGTTCCTTAGTTGAATTCTTCTACCATTAACTGTCTAGGCCTTCTTAGTAGGAGAAAAATGGAACTTGAGTACCTATTAACGGGGGGGGGGGTGAAATCTCCATGTGCGTGTCCTCGCATGGTCGAAACCCCTGCACAGAGTTGCGAGGAACACCCTTAAGTGTTGTTCAATAGAAATACAAATAAAAAAAAAAGGAAACGAGTAACATTAGGAAAGAGTGCACCAAAGTAGTACTTAACTTAAGTAGAGGGATATGATATCCTTCGTCATCGCCAGGAGCCGCGTAATTCTCCAGACCCAGAAAGAGAAGAGGAGTCCTATACTTCCTGATGGGTACCCTCGCAAAACCAAAAGGACCCATCATTAGCGTTAAGAATCAATGAATTACCGAAACAAGAACAGAACAAAGAACCAATACACGAATGCTGGAACATGACCAAACTGCATAATAAGCATAAACTCAAGAACCATCTTATAGAAATATAAAGAAACAATAGAACAAAACCAATGATCTATCTAACACTCTGTAGGGTCAACACGATGCAGGGTCAACAGGATGCCAAAACCCCAAACGTGCATGCCTTGTAAGACGCTCGAAAAGAGTAAAGGGGGCATGCAGAACATAACCCGAACATCTTTAACTTTAGTCAAAGTATAATCCCTGCTTAAGGGTTTGGCCAACTACTATTTCTTTCTGGGAGAATCTCAAATAAGGAAAAATTACAGTCTTACAAATTATCGAAGAGTATTAGGAGAACAGTGATAGATGAACCCCTTTTCTGTTCACAACCCGGATAGAAATAACTTGCCAAAGGGATTCCAAAATCATGGAAAAAATATGTTTAGCATACAGGCATGTATAAGACCCTAACCCATTTAAACATACGATTTCGTTTTCGACGAAGCATAACCTGGAATAGTAACAAAAAGAACAATGAGTATAGGGGGAGAGAAAGAAGGGCCTATGTGCAATAAACAAGATAATACCAGAATAGTAAGCCGAAAAAGGACAAAAGAAATCCTACTGTAAAATTATTATTTTAGAATAGATACTTACCGAACAGGAGAAATATGGGAGATGCTAGAATCCACCATGCCCCGTGCATAATAAAGTCAAGAAACAGAGTAAAACGTAGGATTCAACTTAGAGTACATTGACACAAAGATGAAAATGAATCATGGCTGCTACCCTAAAACACGAGCCCCGCATATATTGAATGTGGTGGGTATGATGAAGAAATGCACCATGTGATAGTAGTGAAGTGGAGTGTTTGGGTTGGATGAGGGTACAAGGTGACTCTCGTTGCCCCTCCACGTCCATTAATGGTTGGAAAAAAAATTAAATTCAACTGACAATACATCTAGTCACATTTAATAAATTAAGGGGACAAGTAAGGATCTCCTCAAAACCCTTTTACTACTAGTTCAGTTAGCGTCGGTGGTTGGAATTAGTTAGGATTAATCAACTACCACCTTAGGGTTTGATTACAACTAAGTAGTTTATTGGGTTACGAACTCTCCGTCAACAAAATAATTTCGAAGGAACCCCTCAAAGTCTGTGATCACCTTTATCAAAAGAAAAACCAACAAATCCAACGTGAAGGGAAGTATCTCGACCCCCTTCCTTGTGTCTCTAAATTTCTCGGGGTCTTGAAGTTTAGGCTTGTGCGTGTGTATGAAGGTGGATGTTAAATAAGAGGCTGGAATCCTAGGTACCAGGCCTATGTCTATTTTCCGCATTACTACAAATTTTTTAACATTTAACCACTTACAAAGATGAGTATAACTTAAATGAGTATTGAAGAATAAACACTAGACTATGGACCTATAATGTTAGGAAAATGAAATTGAATACACAGGGTATCACGGTTTTAAATATTAAGGATTTCTCGCCTTATTATAAATCTATCATACAAACTTAGAGCGTAATTCTCTTAGAAGAATTTTTTTTTATGATGAAATTGAGGTTTATTACATATGGTATCAGAGAAAAAGTTACAAAACTAGGTGTGAACAGGGCCACATTAGTTTCTTAGTATATATTATGATTTATGTAAAACTAATAAACCTTATGGTTACAAACAGAAAGCCCTTTCTGCTTTGTATTAATTATGGCAACTCAAAACGATGCAAAAATCAGGATGGAAGGAAATCCGCAGCAAAGACCTCTGGGAGATCCAAGACAGAACAATGACAGAATCTCACCCATGGAGGTGTTGGGAACAATGAGGAATCTTATTGTTGAACAACAGATTTTCAAAGCCGACAATGAAAAATTGAAGAAAGCGTAGCAGGAACAACAAGAGATAAATGAAGTCCTGTTGCACAGTATAGTCACCAAGAAAATCCCAAAGGATGATAACCATGAGGAAGAGGTCAGCAAAAGGGCCTCCAAGAACTCTAGGCTTGAAATGGAAAAAGGAGATAGTTCGTCTGAAGGAACACCTTCAGCTGAAGACAAAACTAAACCAGACAGAAAAAGAAAATAAGTAGACCACCTTGAAGGAGAATTTAAAAAGATTAAACTAACTACCTTTGATGGAGAATCTGGGATATGAGAAGAATTTGAGACATGGTTGTTGGACATCAAAAAAATACTTCTAGGTCTACAATTATTCCAGCAACATGAAGGTCAAAATGGCCATATACAATTTAAAAGGGAAGGCCAACATTTGGTGGCAAGACCTGAAATTGGCCAAGGGGCTAAAGGAGAAAGAGTTGGAATGGTCTGACTTTAAGAAGTATTTCAAGAAACAATACCTTTATGAAAGCTATTATGAAAGGAAGATGAAAGAAATTTACGAGTTACGACTCAGACAGATGATGATGGAGGACCTTATAAATAAATTTCTGGAACTACTAAGGTTCGTATTGTACATCCAAGAGGATAAGGTAAAAATCCAGTGATTCTTAAGCTATTTACCACAGTCCTACAGGGACAGAATTGAGTTTGACAATCCCAAATCCTTGAGTGAAGTATTCAGGAAAACACGAATGTGCTATGACTAGTATAAACAATGGGTGGAGTTTCCCAAATCCTGGAAGGATAAGAAGCAAGATCGAATGAACCAGCGGAAGAAGGGATACCAGCCAGCTCCTAATCAAGATGCAGCAAAATTTTTTCTGAGAAAGGATTTTAACTCCAATCATCCAAATACGCAAAGTAGCGGTAAACCGATGAACCTAGGAATGAAGAAGTTTGGGGACAGCTCCCGCGAGCCATTAAAGTGTTGGGAATGCGGAGAGCCTCATCTAAGGAGGAACTGCCCATGTTTAATTTAAGCAAACAAAACTATTGTTCATAATTTGCAGGTAGCCTCGATGGTGGGAGATGTGGGCAGAAGCCTGCATCAGATAAATTCAACCATAGATGGTCGACAAGCTGAACACCAGTCCTCAATGGTAGATATCGAAGGTAAATTCAATAACA
Organism: Picea glauca; assembly: GCA_000966675.3. Classification (NCBI taxonomy): domain Eukaryota; kingdom Viridiplantae; phylum Streptophyta; class Pinopsida; order Pinales; family Pinaceae; genus Picea; species Picea glauca. Next base: position 308,542 of record JZKD02S1847287.1, read on the forward strand.
CTCGAATTTTTTTTCTGATTGAACCTAGAGCTATGTTAAGTTATATTACCCCTCATTTAGTAGAGTCAAATAAACTTAAGAAACTGAAGCACACAAAATCATGGATTGTACAACTAGCAACATGTACTAAAAGGAAAGTAGTTAAATTTATTTCTGATTTTGATTTCAGCTTAGATGGTCAAAATATAAGAACAAATTTGAACATCCTACCACGAGGATATTACGATATGATTATCGGGATGGACTGGTTGGAACAACACAAAGCAGTACTAGATTGTTATACAAAGAGACTTAGCTATAAAGACGATTTTGGCACTGCCAGAGCAACCCAAGGTATACCAAAACCAGTATCAGTCAGACAAGTTTCAATGATGCAACTCAAGAAATGTATGAGGAAGGGATGTCAAGTTTATGCCATCCAAGTGATGAATCTATTAGAAAAAGAAGATAAGCCAAAGTTAGAAGACTTCATTGTCCTACGTGAATTCAGAGACATGTTTGTAGATGAGATACCAGAATTACCTCCTAGAAGGGAAATAGACTTCTCCATAGACCTACTACCCGGTTCATCCCCTATCTTAAAAGCACTGTACCAAAGGAGTCTACCAGAACTGACAGAATTAAAAATACAATTACAAGAATTGTTGGACAAAGAGTATATCAGACCGAGTGTGTCACCATGGGGGGCACCAGTCCTCTTTGTGAAAAAGAAACACGGTACTCTAAGACTGTGTATTGATTATAAACAACTGAACAAAATGACTATTAAGAAAAAATACCCCTTACCAAGGATAAATGATTTGTTTGATCAAGTAGGTGGGGCCAAGATCTTTTCAAAGTTGGATTTACGATCCGGTTATCATCACGTTAGGATAAGAGATGAGGATAAAAGAAAAACAACTTTTCAGACAAGATATGGACATTACGAGTTCGTAGTCATACCTTTCGGAATCACTAATGCACCAACCACGTTTATGTGCCTGATGAACAGTATTTTCAGTCAGTACGTAGACAAGTTCATGGTAGTATTTATCAACGATATTTTGGTCTATTAAAAAATGGAAGTAGAACATGATGAACACTTAAGTATAGTTCTGCAAACGTTGAGGAAACATAAACTGTATGCCAAATTTGACAAGTTTTACTTCTTTAAAAAAGAAATACAATATCTAGGACATGTAATTTCAGCAGAAGGCATTGTCGTAGATCCGGAGAAGACAAAATCCATTATGGAATGGTCGGTACCTAAGGATGTAACGAATATCTGGTCATTCATGGGAATCACCAGATATTACCGCAGGTTTATAGAAGGGTTTTCCAAGATAGCCTACACTATCACGTCATTACAGAAGAAAGGAACCAAGTTTAACTGGTTAGAGAAGTGTCAGGGCAGTTTCAACAAACTGAAGGAATTATTGGAAACTGCACCCATATTGAAGGTAGCAGACCTAGATAAAGACTTCACTGTATGTGTGGATGCAAGTAAAGAAGGACTAGGTGGTGTCCTAACTCAGGAAGGATATGTTATTTGTTATGAGTCCCGGAAATTAAAAGAACACGAGCGAAATTATGTCACCCATGACTTAGAATTGGCAGCGGTAATACATGCCTTAAAAATGTGGCGACACTACATAATGGGCAAAAAATTTCTACTATTGACGGATAATAGCAGGGTGAAATATCTGTTTAGCCAACCAGATCTTAATACAAGACAAGAAAGATGGATAGCCTTCTTGAGTGAATTTGACTTCAAGGTTAGACATATCAAGGGTAAGGAAAATAAAGTAGTAGATGCTTTAAGCAGAAGAGTCCATGGGTTATTTGAGATAAATATCAGCAAGGCAGAAAGTGATCTGTTACAAAGGATAAGAACGACAGGTATTAACGACGAAAATTACACTAATATGATGACAAAATTACAAAATAGTACCACAAACTCAGATAAACCAGATCTAAGTATCGACAAGAAGGCACTATTACGATTTAAAAGCAGACTTTACATACCAGATTCAACAGAGTTAAAATTAACAGTTTTGGACGAAGTGCATAAGAAACCGTATTTTGGCCATCCAGGTTACCAGAAAACAATAACAACACTTAGAAAACTATTTCACTGGCCTAATATGAAAGGCAAAACAATAGAGTGCTTGGCTAGGTGCCAGGATTGTCAGCAGGTTAAGGCCGAGAACCAACATCCAGCCAGCCTATTACAGCCATTACCAGTACCAAAATGGAAATGGGAGACCATATCGATGGAATTTATAACAGGTTTGCCTAAAACTCAGAAACAGAATGATTCTATCATGGTTGTAATCGATAAACTCAGTAAGTCTGCACACTTTATTCCTCTAAAGTCTACTTTTAAAGCTATAAATATTGCTGAAATATTCATGAAAGAAATTTTTAGACTACATGGTATTCCTAAAATGGTGATTTTAGATAGAGACGTAAAATTCACATCCGCTTTTTGGAATGAATTGTTTGCAGGGCTAAATACTAATCTGAATTTCAGTACGAGTTATCATCCACAAACGGATGGAAAAACCGAAAGGACAAACCAAATCGTAGAGGATATGCTTTGCATGTACGTAAGAACAAAACCGAGCAAGTGGGAAGACTACCTGCACATGGTAGAATTTACATATAACAATGGGTACCAAACTTCAGCTAAGTTGAGCCCTTTCGAATTAATGCACGAAAGAAAGTGTATGACTCCAATTAGTTGGGATAACCCGGCTGACAGACTCATTGTTGGACCATAGATGCTACAAGAAATGGAGAACATGGTAAGGATGGTACAACAGAACTTGAAAGAAGCACAAGACACATAGAAGAGCTATGCAGATCAGAAAAGAAGACACTTGGAATTTCAAGTGGGAGACCATGTTTATTTGAAGGTCAAAGCACGAAAGAGCTCGTTGAAGTTAGGGAACTGTGCCAAGCTAGCACCTAGGTTTTGTGGGCCCTTCGAGATACTAGCTCGAATTGGACCCATAGCATACCAACTTGCACTTCCCGCTAATCTAAGAATTCATAATGTATTTCATGTTTCTTTGTTAAAAAAATATATTCATGACCCTAGTCATATGATTGATTAGAACTCAGTGCAAGTGGAACCCAAAGGTGTGTTCCAGGTGGAACCCCTACGTATTCTGGACCGGAGAGAAATGGCACTTCGTAACAGAGTCCTCGCTCAGGTAAAGGTGCAATGGAAGCACTTCAGTCCTGAGGAGGCCACTTGGGAGTTGGAGGGATATTTGTGGAAATCTCATCCAATCATGTTCCAAGGAAGGGAGGAACACTGAGGACAGTGTTTTACTGAAGGGGGAAAGGATGCGACATCCCAAAAAAAAAGTGTTTTTGAAATTTAAATTTGTTGGAAATTTATTTCGGTTTTAGTAAATTCGAATTTGGAAATTTTTTTCCATTTATGGAAATTCCGAATTTCGAATTTGATAATTGTAATTAATTATTATGACTGTTGGGAAGAGACCTAATTTGACCCAACTAACTATTTGACTATGACACTTGTATGAAAACATAATATTTTATATTGATTGCATGAGGACAAATGGAACAACCATGTTAAATTTAGCCAACCATGACTCCATGAGTGGGGAACATGTTGGAACTACCTCTAGGCTGATTGTTACAAGTGGAAAATCAGTGATTTAGCCATTAGCAGCCCCTGAAAATCAGGGATTTAGAAAGTTGTGAAAATTCCCAAGGGAGGGAAAAAGACCTAGGCAAATTGATAAATAGCATATGTGAGGAGGCAGGACGCTGCCAAGTATGCTAGGAAAGAGACCATTGATTTTTACTTGTTGTTATGAACACTACTGATTGAGTGTGATGCAAGAGGAATTTACTGGAATTGAAGGACATTGTTGAGGAGGAGTCTCCAAGTTCGCTCTCATGGATTCATGGTCAGGCTAGGGGTTGAATTGGGCAAGTGATTTTGGCTGCCCTATTCTATGGTTGGAAGGAACGTGGTTGTTCCCTTTGTCTTTCCACGAATTGGTTCAAATATGTTAAATTCCTCCTTATGTGCTTGAATGATTTTGGGTATCTGATATTATGCATCTATTTGTGTTAAGTTGAAAAATTTTCCATGGATGATGTATGTTCGATTGTATGAAGTTTACAGTCAAAAGTTAAAAATCTAGGCGGAATTACCTATGTAACCTAAACTTGAAAGAACAGATCTATCTACAGGGGTACGCTTATTTCTGTAATTGAAATATTAGGAAGATCTATCCATAAATAATTGGAGTTGATCAAGTCTGTATCTATGTTACATATCAACTTATATATATATATATATATATATATGATTACAGTTTATTATCTGTTGTAGGAACGACTGTATCTGTATGGTTTTCGTATGTTATATATTTGATAATCATCTATTCTATTAAAGAATATACTTATATTACTACTATATTGGTGACCCTTTGTCATCATAGGTTCCACATACAAGTGTACGGGTTTATAAACAACATATATTGTCTGTAGTAGTAATAGAATTGAATCTGGACAATGAACGATATTACAAAACTACTGTGTTTTAGTCGTGCCTAGGAAAGATCTATTCTGCTCGAAGCATTAAATTCATCATGCAATTTTCGAAACTTCAAGTCCTGGAAAATATTATACCTTTCATGAGATCATCATGAGTTATATGACTTCAAGGGTCATTTTTGTAGTGAATTTTCAAACCTATGTAAACATTTGTAGAAAACTGGAAAGAATTTCAGAAGTATTATATCCATTTTAACTGTACAGATTTAAAGGTCCATTGATTTAATAAGGGGTTTACGAAGTATCAAATAAACTTATGACTACAGTTATGAATATACATATGTAAATTTTCATTCAGTAATCGTTATAATGGATGGCATAGAATTAGTAGCATACAATTGTAAAGGAATATGCCAGAATCAAAACACATAGACATAATTCACGTTACACTGATAAATCTCAAAGTCTTCTTAATACCTAAGGCTTAGATTTTGGCTGCACCGGCTTGAAAAGAAAACGATTAACTCAGACATTCGTATGTTTGGAAAACAAGGTATTTAGTTCCAGGAAAAAGAATTGGAGTACACTCGGATTGAACACAAAAGAAAGATAGGCCTAAACTATTACAGATCCAGGATAAAACATTACAAGAGAAAATGCAAGTGTTTTTATTTACCAACATGCTTATAGGTATGCCGAGGACCTACGATGCCAAAAATGAATTGAAGTATGGCTACAAGATATGGAAATAAAATAACCATTAACAATTCATTTCATTTCAAAAATGTTGAGAAAACAGTCCTAGTATAGGGAAGAAATCAGTCATACTTTTCCTTCGAATAATTCTTAATACAAGTCATAGTAAGAAATCGATTTAATCTTTGGGTAATTATACAAAATTTAGAGTTGACTCTTGGAACTCGACTGTGAGAAGGAGTAATGAAGTTAAAATCTAACACATAGTGAACCAATTACAAAAATGGTTCCTTAGTTGAATTCTTCTACCATTAACTGTCTAGGCCTTCTTAGCAGGGGGAAAATGGAACCCGAGTACCTATTAAGGAGGGGTGAAATATCTGTGCGCGTGTCCTCGCTTGGTCGAAACCCATGCATAGATTTGCGAGGAACACCCTTAAGTTTTTTTCAACAGAAATACAAAAAAAAAAAAAAAGGAAACGAGTAACATTAGGAAAGAGTTCGCCAAAGTAATACTTAACTTAAGTGGAGGGATATGATATCCTTCACCATCGCCAGGAGCTGCATAATTCTCCAGACCTGGAAGGGGAAGAGGAGTCCTAGAATTATTAATGGGTACCCTCGCAAAACCGAAGGGACCCATCCTTAGCATTAAGAATCAATGAATGACCGAAAATAGAACAGAACAAAGAGCCAATACACGAATGCTGGAACATGACCAAATTGCATAATAAGCGTAAACTCAAGAACCATCTTATAGAAATATAAAGAAACAATAGAACAGAACCAATGATCTATCTAAGACTCTGAAAATAAGTTTTTAAGTAAATGCAGGGTCAACACGATGCCAAAACCCCAAATGTGCATGCCTTGTAAGACGCTCGGAAAGAGAAAAGGGGGCACGCAGAACATAACCCGAACATCTTTAACTTCAGTTAGAGTATAATCCCTACTTAAGGGTTTGGCCAACTATTATTTCTTTCTGGGAGACTCTCAAATAAGGAAAAATTACAGTCTTACGAATTATCAAAGAGTATTAGGAGAACAGTGATAGATGAACCCCTTTTGTTTTCACAACCCATATAGAAATAACTTGCCAGAGGGATTCCATATTCATGGAAAAAATAGTTTTAGCATACAAACATGTATAAGACCCTAACCCATTTAAACATACGATTTCTTTTTTGATGAAGCATAACCTGGAATAGTAACAAAAAGAACGACAAGTACAGGAGGAGAGAAAGAAGGGCCTATGGGCAATAAACAAGATAATACCAGAACAGTAAACCAAAAAAGGACAAAAGAAATCCTACAGTAAAATTATTATTGTAAGATAGATACTTACCGAACAGGAGAAATATGGGAGATGCTCCAAGCCACCATGCCCTGTGCAAAGTAAAGTCAAGAAACAAAGGAAAATGTAGGATTCAACTTAGAGTAGATTGACACAAAGATGAAAATGAATCATGGTTGCTACCCTAAAACACGAGCCCCACGCATATTTAATATGGTGGGTATGACGAGGAAATGAACCATGTGACAGCAGTGAAGTGGAGTGTTTGGGTTGGATGAGGGTACAGGGTGACTCTCATTGCCCCTCCACCTCCATTAATGGCTCGACAGAAAATTAAATTCGACTGACAATACATCTAGTCACATTTAATAAATTAAGGGGACAAGTAAGGATCTCCTCAAAACCCTTTTACGACTAGTTCAGTTAGCGTCAATGGTTGGAGTTAGTTAAGCCTGGAAAGGATTAATCAACTACCACCTTAGGGTTCGCTTCCAACTAAGTAGTTTATTTGGTTACGAACTCTCCATCAACAGAATAATTTCCAAGTAACCCCTCAAAGTCCCTGGTCACCTTTATCAAAAGAAAAACCAACAAATCCAGCGTTAAAGCAAGTATTTCGACCCCCTTCCTTGTGTCTCTAAAGTTCTCGGGGTCTTGAAGTTTAGGCTTGTGCACGTGTATGAAGGTGGATGTTAAATAAGAGGCTGGAATCCTAGGTACCAGGCCTATGTCTATTTTCCGCATTACTACAAAGTTTTTAACATTTAACCACTTACAAAGATGAGTATAACTTAAATGAGTATTGAAGAATAAACACTAGACTATGGACCTGTAATGTTAGGAAAAAGAAATTGAATACACAGGGTATCACAGTTTTAAATATTAAGGATTTATCCCCTTATTATAAATCTATCATACAGACTTAGAGCATAATTATCTTAGAAGAATTTTTGTTTTATGACAAAATTGAGGTTTATTATAGTTCATAAACACAAAGCTCTTGTCAATTTTCAAGTGTCATGACTTGCGAGTTGTAGGACTTGTGTTGTTGGGCCTCTGCAAATATATGTCAGAGGGTAAGAAATCATGTGCATTGCATGCTATATGCCATGGAAGATTAGAAACAAATTCTTAATTTGCGTTTTAAGAATTAAGTTAAGTCGGTTGAGGGTTATTTTGAGAGACTTCATAGGTCACAAAGTATCAAAGTTAAATATAAACAAAAATGTGTGTTGTTCTAGGTTTGTGTTGTTCTAGGTTTGTATTGTTCTTTTTATTTTGCAATTGCTTGATGCTATGGAGATAGCCTAAAGCAGTGGAGAAATTTTCTTCTGAGTTATGTTTACAAAGTATCTATGATAAGAAGGCTAGGGTGTCATCTCTTACCTTGAATTTGACCAATTGTCTACAATGTTCACTTATGTTTCTTAGACATATGGAATTAGTTTGTGTGTTTTTTTTCTAACAATGTATGTTTTATACATAGTGTAGGTGTTGTGTTTTATTGGATTTTTTTCTGGTGTTTTATTTAACCGTTTTGTCGTTCATTATATGAAAATATGTATGTGTTTATAGTTCATTTTCATTTTCATTTACGTTTGAAGATGCAAATAGCTGCATTTTTGAAAGAGATGTCTTAGTGTCAGGAATTTGATGCAAGTCTTGCAAGAAACATGATCCTAGTTCATATTGATATGATTGCAATGCATCTATATCTTTGTTGTCTAGACTAACCAAGAAATTGTGTATTGATCCATTTTGTAATTCAATGGAAGAGTAATGGAAATGCAAGGGGGATGTGGAATGCATCAAATAAAGAATGTGCAAGAGTATATGAAAAAATGCGTCCAATCTAAAAAATGGTTTTCTCTATAGTAGATGGTCAATATTGTGATGTGCAATGCACTGCTTCTTATGTGTGGATACTTTTGCTTTGACGATTTGTCTGCATCCAACATAGTTGTATCTTTCATGCTTTGTAGAGGTTTTTGTCTGTCACAATGAACATTTGGTCTATATTCAATTCCTGTGCCAATAATTGATATTGATTCTCTAGAATCCCTGCATTGCAATTATTTCTCACGTTGGCACTTGCTCGGATTTACGAGGAGAGAGACGTTCATGGTCGTGGTGAGTAACATCTTTTGATACTTTGAATTTTTTCTTTACTAGATTGAGCCTTCCTTGATTATTTTAGCTTGAATCTCACTGGGATTTTCAAAGGCATCTTTTACCCTTGATTTGGATTCTAAGAAAGACTTTTACAATACATTTTTTTTTTAAAAGATCGTGCAAAAACAAAACTTCGTTTTGCATTTAAATTTTATTCATGCAACACAACATGTATCACACTTAAAAATAAATTATGTGACAAAATGTGTATCACACCTAAATGTTTTTCATGAGATACATGCCATATCACACTAAAATATTTCCATACTATATGTCATATTGTACAAAAGTTTCTTCACTTGCGACAAGGAAAATTTCTAAGTAAAAGTTTCCCCACGGACAAATTCCCTTTATTGCATCATCAAAAGTTTACTTCCTTGCACCGTTTTGTGCCTCAAATTGTTTCTTGTATAATACATCGCATCGCAACAAAGTTTGGATCTTTTTGAAACAATGCATCACACAAAAAGTTTATACTTCACGTTGCTTCACACTGAAGTTTTTTCCATGCGAAACACCACATCACAACAAAAATATTTTTGTGTGGAAAATAACAAAGTTCTAAGACTTAACACATCATCCAGATATTTAGAAAGATGTGATACATCACACAAAATTTTATCATGCAATATATTGGATCGCAAGGAAGTTTACTTCCATGTGATATCGCATTGTTAGAATTTTTCTCCTTTCTTCCATGTGATACATCGCATTGCACTAAAAATGTTTTAATGCAACACATGATTTATCACACCTCAAGAAGAATATTTCCCTACGTGATATAAAAAAATAACTCACTGATGTGACTTTTTAACTACATTCGTTTCTGATTAACATGATAACCCACTAATATTTGATGTTGATTGACTTACAGAAGCATAGGATTGCTCCCGACGTTGTGTTCCAAAGGTTCTGGAAAGGGTTGCCCCCTACCAATCTAACGAGCATAGGTACTAAGCCTTGCTCGGGGTTCCATTGACCATGGAAGGGGTTGCTTCTGGTTGGCATCCCTGATGAGGGAACTGATCCCTGCAACGGATTCCAAGATCCTTGAGAAGTGTGTGCCCCCTGTGCAGGAATAATACCCTGTGCAGGATTTTGTGATCCAAAACCAGGGTTTCCCCCTACCGAGATGACATCTGATGAGAATGCGTTGTTACAAATGTGTTGAAAAAAGAGAACAACAAAGAACCCACCAGTGTGGTACTAGAATAATGATCAAAATCTGGACCAGGGGTCAAATTTTAGCTCAAAAATCAACATTCTCAGAATTGCCTCAAAATGAACGGGTGCATAGCCCTCGTCATCATGAACCCAACACAACTCGTTTTGTCTCAAACAGACGTTAGGAGCGAGAGATATCGCGATCTGTCTGAATGGTCAAACAGGTAAAAAAAGTGATGTTTACTGTGCAGTCCGTACAGTCCGTACAGATGCTGACATGGCATGTCCGTACGATGATGTGGCAGAGATGAATTGACAGGTGACATGGCATGATCGTACGCTGATGTGGCAATCATTTATTGGCTGACATTTGGTCAAATTGGGAGGTGACACGTGGCATTGTTTGGTCAAATGATTGGGTGCCACGTGGCCCAGTCATGGGCTGCCACGTGGCACCCCTTTATTGGCTAATGGTTTGTTTATTAAAATTTTATTGGAGTCCATGGGGTTCGACCCCCGGACCTCCCCACTTGTAAAGTCTTCAAAACATCCGCCCGACAACTATACCGCCGCATGTTTCTTATTATACATGTGTGTTTTAATGTATTTCAATTCACATATGTTTGTATATATGGGCGGGGTCAGGCCAGGGCTTAGCCCCGACCCATGGTTATGTGGTGTTAACATATGACCATTACCATATGCGCGGGAGTTGGATCCCATACGACCATACGACCATGTTACTAACACTACCATATGACCATGCCCTCTGTTGATTGCGCGCGGGGTTTTTAAAATGTAGCCCACGGTTTTATTATGTGTTTAACATATGATCATAGCGCGAGAGTTTGGTGTTGGTTTCAACAGTTGTGCAAAACGAACCGCCACATGTTGCATTTTTATTTTCCTTGTAAACGGAGCCCCCTTTTGTTATAGTGCATGGTCTTATGGTGACCGCATGTGCCCACGAGCTTGGCGGTTAGGGGCTGGAGGCGCCCTAACCGTCCTACAGTTTGGATAGTTTTGCGGTTGGGCACGTGTGTTGGTTTTAAACATGAATTTGGAGTGTGTTCTTGGTTCAAGCACATAGATGTGCGTTTTGGTGAACCAAAGCCAACAAGCTTGAATGAAGAGAATGGCAGGAGGCCTATCTTTCTCATTACTTGGCCAATTGAGGTGCCGTAAGAGCCCAGCTAGGGGTTTTTGGATGTCCTGAATCCATTAGCACTGTTATCAAGGACATTTGAAGACTTCTTTTGTAGTATTTTGGCCATTGAAGTTTCAGCAAGCTCCAAGGAGCTTGAAGCCCTCATTGATTTAGGACATGTTTTGGTGAGCCTATGTTTGTTTTATGTGATTGAATAATCATTTTGGCTAGTTGATATGCTTTGAACACATTGGGACAGGTTTCAGAGGCTTTCGAGGACTTTTATAGGTGTTTTTTCCATAGATAATCTCATGGAAGCTTAAGGCCACATGTAGAAGAGGTCATGCCCAGATGAGCCATGATCCGTTTTCAGAGTTCTATTAGTCATTTTTGGGGTTTTTATGTGTTCTGATCTCAATGGTACAGTCTATTTTTTCATTGGAGTTGAGCATCATCTTGTAAAATAACTTTTGAAAAATTAATCCCAGAGAGACAAGTCCATTGATAGAGGCTCAAGGAGATGTAGCCCGAAGAGGGGTGAACTCTTTTATCATGTTGTTCTTGTTGTGAGTTTGATGGCTTATTTGTTCCAATTTATGTTGTTGTGTATTTATTGAAAGTACATATTTAACCATTTAAAAGAACATATCCTCACACATAAGCATTTACAAGAAGATACATGAACTTAACACATAAGTTTATCTTGCATATTTTAACACATGAAGCAAGGTCCTGTAAAGTTTATTTTAATGAAGTAGAGGGTGCTTGCATAGCATAACAAGTCAGCCTTCTATTTTCAGATCAGGTAGGTATCAGAGCATAGTTTGTTTTTCTCATGTGTTTTCCATTGATAGCTTGATATTTAGTTGTTGGTATTTGTGAAAGTTTTGTGTTGAAGTTTGATATCTTGCAAGGATGGAGGAAGCTTCAAACATTAATAGTTCTCATACATCTTCAAAATCCAAGTTCTTTGACAAAGATATGGTGAAGGATATTCTAACCATGAGAGATTTGATGAAAGAGATGTGTGAAGGCAGAAATGAGAGCATTTCCCTTGAAGAGCAGTTGATGGCCATGAAGGAGGAGAAAGACCAGCTTCTTCAAAAGTTGCAAGAGATGGAGATTCAAATCCATGAGGCAAAGGAAACCCTTACCAAGTACATGCATGAACATAAGGTATGCAATGTTAGTTTATCTTATAATTCCTCTCACGATGAATGTTTTGGTGTTTTTGAAAATCACACAAGAGGAATAGGGTCCAAGTTATTGTTAAAAATGGGATATGAAGGTAAAGGGGTAGGCAAGCATGGACAAGGCATTGTTGAGCCTATTGTTGTTGAAGAGAGACCCAAGTATTATGGTCTTGGATATGAGCGAAGAGATGGAGCAAATTCCAAAGTCGAGGAGACAAGGGAAAAAGTTCCAAGAACAAATTTTGTTTCAAGTTCACCTCCTCAAGAAGGCTTTAAAGGTGAAAGTTCAAGAACTTTTGTTGAAAGTTCAATCCCTCCAGGATGCAAGGCTTGTGTTCAAGATGAATGTGAATGTGTGAAATGAAAAAGTTGTGACAGCGATGAGGACAAGAAAACTGTTGATGGTCTTCAAAGGAGAGCTTGTAACTCTTCATCTTCACCTCCTCAAAGAGGCGATAAAGGTGAATGTTCAAGGTATAATTCTGCTTATCATTTAGTTGCTTTTGATTATGTTAAGCATGATAAATTTGTATGTAAAAATGGAAGAAAGAATCCATGTACATATTGTGGTTTATATAACCATCATGTTTCAAACTATTGGAAAAGATTAACCACTTTCAGGAAACTTTATAAGCAAAGACAACGTGAAAAGAGGATGCAAAAGATTTGCACTCATTGTCAGAAGTGGGGTCATCTCATTGACCAACGTTGGACATTGCATCCAACCACTCATCCACAACACAAGAAGTAGTTGGAGAAAGATATTGGCAAGAATGGAAGAGGAGATTCCATCATCGATGTGAGTCAAGATGATTCACAAGAGGACGATGTTCAGTCGAAAAAGTCACCATTGAGTTGGCTTGGTAAGAAACGGTTGGATTTCTTGAGAAAGTAAAGCTTGCAATTTTCTGTTGTAAATGCATGTTTCAGCGTTATGTGTGCATTTATGTCGAGAGCATGACAAGTTGCAGCAATTTATCACAACTTGCATGATGCAAGTTGCATGTGAATGAAATTCATTTTGAAGGCATTTTTGTTGTTTCATAAATTCGCCAGGAGGATGTAAAAGATGGATATGATGTTTACTTGTTACAACCATGTATCTTTTTCATGTTCAGCTCTTATGTACCCACTTGTTACGGGGTTTATGTACTTGTGTTTGTACTGGAAGGAGAGTTGAAGATTCATGCACATGCATTTGTTTTTGTATGTGTAAGCAGTGAACCTGGTGATAGTTCATCATGAATGATTCATGATTGTAACATGATTGTGTATCATGTTTGTCAACTTGTTAGTTTGGGAAGGTTGATATGTTTCAAATGATTCTTGACTGGTGTTGATGATTTTCTGACGACTATGTTGTGTCGATCGTGTTGTTCGACTTGTGTTTAGTCGATGATGTTTATTGACTTGAAAGTTAATTTTGAGTACATTTAGATGCAAGAAAATGCCATGTACTTTGATAAAGTACGAGATGCGATAGTTTGTTTGAAGAGAAAAAGACTTTGTTGGCATCATTTTTCAGTCTTGTATAATTTGTTTTCAAGATTGATGGTTTTCTTGGCTTATGACAAGATGTCGCAGGAAAGTTTTTGCAGCCATTGGAGAGCGGATTGTGTTGACGCCAAAGAGATCGAAAGAGGGACTCGATTCTCAGTGGGAAGGTTGGTAGTATTCCAAGCACAGAGAGAACAGTGGGTCAGCAGCAGCCAGAGAAAAGTGGTTGAGGGACATAGCCAGTTGCAGTGCAAGGCATGTCAAAGTATTCAGGTGATTGTCGAAAAGTCTTTTCAAGTAGAATCAGTTGATAGAACTTGAAAGTAGAGGTGTATTGAATCTCAGAAAAATAATCATAAGCTTTTGTGGGTCCAAAAGCCTTTCAGTGGGAAGGTGTGATCAAAATCTGGACTAGGGGTCAAATTTTAGCTCAAAAATCAACGTTCTCGGAATTTCCTCAAAACTAATGGGTGCAGAGCCCTCATCGTCACAAACCCAATGCAACTCGTTTCATCTCAAATGGACGTCGGGAGCGAGAGATATCGCGATTTCTCTGAATCGTCAAATAGGTAAAAAAATGGATGCTAACTGTGTAGTCCGTACAATCCGTATGGATGCTGACGTGGCATGTCCGTACGATGATGTGGCAGAGATGAATTGGCAGGTGACATGGCATGATCGTACATTGACGTGGCAATCATTTATTGGCTGATATTTGGTCGAATTGGGAGGTGACATGTGGCATTGTTTGGTCAAATGATTGGGTGCCACGTGGCCCAGTCATGGGCTGCCACGTGGAACCCCTTTATTGGCTAATGGTTTGCTTATTAAAATTTTATTCGAGTCCGTGGGGTTCAACCCCCAGACCTCCCCACATGTAAAGTCTTCACAACATCCGCCCGACCACTGTACCGCCGCATGTTTCTTATTATACATGTGTGTTTTAATGTATTTCAATTCACATATGTTTGTATGTATGGGCGGGGTCGGGCCGGGGATTAGCCCTAACCCATGGTTTTGTGGTGTTAACATATGACCATTACCATATGCGCGGGATTCAGAGCCCATACGACCATACGACCATGTTACTAACACTACCATATGACCATGCCCTTCGTTGATTGCGCGCGGGGTTTTTAAAATGTAGCCCACGGTTTTATTATGTGTTTAACATATGATCATAGCGCGGGAGTTTGGTGTTTGTTTCAACGGTTGTGCAAAACGAACTGCCACATATTTCATTTTTATTTGCCTTGTAAACGGATCCCCCTTTTGTTATAGTGTGTGGTCTTATGGTGACCGCATGTGCCCACGAGCTTGGCGGTTAGGGGTTGGAGGCGCCCTAACCATCCTACAGTTTGAACAGTTTTGTGGTTGGGCACATGTGCTGGGTTTAAACATGAATTTGGAGCGTGTTCTTGGTTCAAGCACACAGAGGTGCGTTTTGGCGAACCAAAGCCAACAAGCTTGAAGGAAGAGAATGGCAGGAGGCCTATCTTTCTCATTATTTGGCCGATTGAGGTGTCGTAAGAGCCTAGATAGGGGTTTTTGGACATCCTAAATCCATTGGCACTATTATCAAGGCCATTTGAAGACTTCTTTTGCAGTATTTTAGCCATTGAAGTTTCAGCAAGCTCCAGGGAGCTTGAAGCCCTCATTGATTGAGGACATGTTTTGGTGAGCCTATGTTTGTTTTCTATGATTGAATAATCATTTTTGGCTAATTGATATGCTCTGAACACATTGGGACAGGTTTCAGAGGCTTTTGAGAACTTTTACAGGTGTTTTTTCCACAGATAAGATCAGGGAAGATTAAGGCCACATGTAGAAGAGGTCATGCCCGGATGAGCCATGATCCGTTTTCAGAGTTCTATTAGTCATTTTTGGGGTTTTTATGTGTTCTCATATCAATGGTACAGTATGTTTTTCCATTGGAGTTGAGCAGCAGCTTTTAAAAGAACTTTTGACAAATTAATCCCAGAGAGCCAAGTCCATTGATGGAGGCTCAAGGAGATGTAGCCCGGAGAGGGGTGAACTCCTTTATCATGTTGTTCTTGTTGTGAGTTT
>JZKD02S1847287.1:324342-348991 GCA_000966675.3 Picea glauca
TCCTCACACATAAGCATTTACAAGAAGATACATGAACTTAACACATAATTTTATCTTGCATATTTTAACACATGAAGCAAGGTCCTGTAAAGTTTATTTTAATGAAGTAGAGGGTTCTTGCATAGCATAACAAGTCATCCTTCTATTTTCAGATCAAATAAGGTCCTTGACTACCTGCTCCAAATGAGTTGTATTTCATGTTCGGCTAGGCAGGTTGCTGAGAAGCACCATCGAGCGAGGGAGACGAAGGAGGTATATGACCCCCATTGTAAGGGAAATCATTATAGGGGGATGAGGTGCCCCCCATGGACCCTTGCAAAGGAGCGTTTGAGATCCCTGCCCCCAGAACCATGTTCTATAGGGTGGAGTAGGAGAGGAGTGAGTTCGTATCAAAACCAGGCATCCCGTATGAAAACGGAGGGCCTGTCGCACTCTACGTAAAAGGTGTAGTGATCGCCACCATAGACAGAATCATACCACTACCTGAGTTAGAGGCAGTCAAACCATAGTGGCCCGGACCTGCAAAGGTGAGTTAGGATGTGGAATGCCCCCAATAGTGGTAGCTGTAGAGGGAGTATGAGGACTCCCTAATGAAGTAGCAACATTTTCTTCCATCATTGCTTGCAGGACTATCTGACGCTCATGATGTGTTACCCTTGGAGGGGCAAGTTGTATCAAAAGTGACGCTGACAAGTCAGTGATCAGAGGGTTGTATGGACCGAGAGATTTCGCTCCAAGGTAAAAAAAGTTGATTCCCCTGGATACGAGTGTTCTCCTCTCGGATTTGTCTTAGGTACAGTTTCCTACGGCCCGCCTCAAATGACCCTTCCTGGTCAAGTCTTCACCTTTACGACAACGGCTCCAAGTTAACCGATGGTAGGCCCAAAATCCTTCATGACCGGTGGTGCTCTTGATCTTCCACTGTGAGAAAATCAATGACACACTAAGGATTTTCTAACGTTGAAGACCAAAACACACACTAGAAAAGTCCCTATGAGATATAGAAAACAAACCACTATAACTAGTTGGAAGAACAGTTACACCAGCCAACACTAGAGAAACTTACCGGTGCAAGTGCAACTCGAACACGGAATCACCCTCTGGGTATAATATACAAAGCATGGCCCAATTTCTGTCCTAGGTATCGTGGTATACCCCCACAGTCACCTATGTAAGTCCCTAAAAAAAGGCAACTAGGTTGCCAGCTCATGAACAATTACCAAGCAGGTACAATCGACTGTCGGGTGGATCGCAATGAGCAGAGTATCAAGCCCGAAACATATCGAGGGTATCAAAAGAAAGTGTTATAGAAGATGAATGAGGACCTCGAATGGATTCAAGACCCATGAATCTCTGTGGAAAATGTGATCAACGAAATCCCAAGATAAGTCCTCTATATGTGTTCCCCACTACGCTTGGTCTAGTTTTGGAGGGGTATTCTCCGCTACCTTTCAGCACGCGACCTCCTGTTTAACCCCTGTGTTAGAGGGGCGTCCCAGATAATTTCCATGCTACTGGACTTCTACACTCCCTATCACATACTCGTATGTTTGTTTTATAGCCTTGAAGAGTTTCCTCTCCAACCTAAATCAAGGCTCTAGCCTAGTCTAGTTGATGGACCCTACAAACACAAATTTTGATTAATTTTAATTAATCATTAATTTTAAGTGGTTTATCTTAAATCAAAGGAACATAAATGAAACTGGTGGTCTTTGTAAAGAGATGAAAGAGAAGAACAAATGTTGAAAACAAAATTACTTCTTTTTTCAAAAAGGATTTGCAAATTGAAAACTCTTTAACCAACTTTTCTAACTAAATTTTCTTTCCAAGATCTTTTAAAAGAAATAACCTAAAACTGAATTTCGCTCGACTACGAGCTACTTAAAGTCCTAAGTATTTAGTAAATAACTTACGAAAGCACTCTTCTTCCTGACAAGTAAAGACAACTAACCTAACTACTTAACCAAACAAGAAAATTAAATCTTTTTTATTTTTATTTTATTCTTCAAAATAAGAAACTTGAAAATGAATTCATTTCTTTTCTTCTAAAGAAAGTAAAAGGGAAAATTACAGACAAGGCAAGACCAAAGAAACTGACTTCTGGTCTACTGCGGATCGCAGGGAGACATTGATGGAACCACAAAGGCTAAGACAGAGTAGACTCACACACTCATCCAAAAACCCTTTCAACGAAAAAGACAAGCAATATTGAAAGATAAAGAAATTGATGTCAAACCAATACTTAAAGACTGTCACTAGAGAGACCAAAACTAGATCAAGAAACCCCTGAGAATTCAGACCTCAATCAGGAAAGAGGATGATTGCCTATTCTTTAAGAAAAAGGCTTCCTGACAGAGGCATGCTACAGATACTTAAGCAGTATGCATATGTACGGGAGTTTTCCAAAGGTAGGGAACATATGTACGCGTGCAGACCCACTGTAGGCTACGTACACCTCTGTAACTTCTCAAAAAAAAATGAAAACTAACAATCAAGTTGACTAGGCAGGGAGTACTAGTATGGCAGACCAAAATCCCTTAAAGACTCAACAACTTACAGAGAACTCAAAGAGGTAATTAAACCAATTAAAACACCCAAAAACAACCCCTAAAAACCCTAGAGGCTCCCTAGTATGGTCGCCAATTCTGCTATAGTGGGAAAAACCCCCTATGGCCTACACTAGGGTTCTAAAGTGCAGGCAGAGTTGACCATATAAAGTCTCCTACTTTTAACAATTATCCTGACAATACCTCACATTCATGCATAAAATACAAATTATAAGGATCTGGTAGTCTTACCTTAAACTCCATGTCCGGTGTCGATCCTTTTGCGTTCAACCGCTTCTCAACTGCAAGTCTCCTCCCAAGGCTGACTTGCATTCACCAAAAGATAAACAAGAAACTAAGAACACACATATTATATATGAATTAATGGGTTAGATGTCATAACTAAATGTAAATCAAACATGAAGATTGAACACATCATATGGTGCGACAGAAAAAGTACTTCTTTATATTAATCTCACAAAGTCACTTACAAAATGAGATCGACGACTACTCTTCGAAATCCATCCTAGGATCCTCTTCACCAAGCTCCAAGTGCTTCCACGTATGCTTCTCCTCTCACACTTCCCTCTAGAGAATGGGAATAGGATTTTGAAAAGGGAAAAAGGCAAGAATAGGGAATTCTGGCTCAAAACTCACAATGTGGCTGCAAATTCTTGGGGCAAGGGGGGAAAGTGAAATGGGTAGAGTTTCACTATAGTTATTTTTCTCCTTGGAATGAGACCCCAACACCTCCTTTTATATGACAAAAGGATGGTTATTCGGTTGGGTGACAGGATATAGGCGGTGGATTAGTTGGGAAACTAACCAATAGCCCATAATCTCAATGAATCCCTTCCAATTTTTTATTTTTTGCAACTTTTGTGGGTATACGTGGGCTGTAATGGTATACATCTTCAAAAATTGTATTTATAAGAAGCGTTGTTCAGTGTTGGCTTGGAAAAAATAGTAAGTAAGATGGCCTAATTCCAGGTATGCATGTATGGTGCAATTTAGGGTTGTAACAGGGGTTGAAAGAGTTTTCGCAGTATTTGATTGCTCTACTTATCTGTAGTTTCCCTAAGGCCTCTTGTTTTAGTACCTTGTAGGACAATGCTTTGAGAAGAGGGTGATTCACATCTTCCATGTTGGTTTGGGACCCTAGGATCATTCTCAGTTTTAGTTTGTTTCATCTTGTTGGTCATAAGGTTGTGATGGCATTGCTTGAGGATAAGCAATCTTTGGGAAGGGGGACTGTAATGTCCCCATTTTGGGGTTCTCTTTCTCTTCAAGTGGAGACCACTTTCGGGGTTTGTGTCATCTTGATCAGAGGGGTAATTGTATGTTACTAGTGATATCATATGGTTTAGAGAAGTTATATGATTCTTTCATAGGTCCGTTTATCATCTTTCATCATCAGGATCACTCCTTCATAGTCATATTTCGATTCTGATGCATTTCGAGCATTTTTGTAATTTATGAGTAATATTGAGCATTATTTAATGGATTTCACTCAGGTTGTCATTTTAATAAATTACCTAAGAGGGGAACCTTAGTGTAATAGCTTGTTGGAACCAGGATAAAGAGATTTAAATGTTGGGAGGACGAAAATTGACTTCCAGTGCCCATAAATGTTGTAAAATCAAATAAATTACTTTTGGAGTTAAAAGGGAGTAATAAAGTAACTTTGAGATAACTATTAAAATGAGATTTTATAAAGATACTTTTTAATTAAATATTAGAGAGAAAAAGGAAAAGGGGTATAAAAGTACAATGATAGCTCATTATTTCATTATGCATGATTATTTTACTGAATCGATTGGAAGAGAGCTCTAGAGAATTTTCTAGGGTTCTCATAGGTTTTCATTGCAGAAGTAAGATCTATAATTTTAGCTAAGTTGTGTGGGAGTTGCAGAGTTTTTGGTGTTGTTGTGGAGGCCAAACCCTCATCTTCATATTGTGAGCATTTATAATAGATTTGCGGATTGTTTTTTCAGAGATTGAGTAGGTCATTTCATTTGTTTTCATCTTGGAAATGATAGTTAAGGGTTTGAGGAAGTTGTACCACTAAATTGGTAGGTTGGCCATTGAATGGGAAGCAATTGAAAACGGCACACTCATTATTTTAGAGCCACCCATTGTTATCATATTGTGGGTTTAGGTGAGAAGCAGTCCCATTGCTACATTTTTTGGAGCATTGGGAAAGAGGCCAAGACATCATTAGAAGGAAAAATGGTATTTAGAAGGGCCAAGCCATAACATCTCTTGTCATGGAGCTAAGGAAGGGGTTTTATCCCTTAATGTTGGTCATGGGGTTGAGGAAGAGGAACAAAACCTTTGTACTTTAGCTTTTGGCATTGAGGAGTGGCTTATTTCTTGTTGCAGGTTGAGGAGGTTAAGGAAGGGCACACCCTTACTTATATTTGTAGATTAGTTCATATTTTTAATATTCCATATATAAAAAAGTATGAAGAATAAAAATAAATAGCTAGAAATGGAAGATGAAAAACAATATAACCAGAACAACACCACAATAATACCAAAATGATACCAGAATAACACCAGAAAGAGCACTTTGATTATTGAGAGCAATGTTCACTTGCCTCTTCGAGGGGGCAACCTCCAGCAGAGCAGAGCTCTATTAAAATAATATTCAATATAAAATCTCTCATACCCTCGACTCCTATTTATACTAAATATATCTATCAAAAGAACCATCTAGAGGAAGATCCTTCTAGAAGTGGAAGCTTCTATTAGGTCTTCTTACATTGGACTTATTATTCCTTATTGCCATGCCTTATTAATATTGACCTTTATTACATGGAAATATATTATTCTACCTACGTGAGGGGTTAGGTCCCTAACATGTCCTCCCCCTTAAAAACAACCTTGTCCTCAAGGCTTGAGATGGGGAAATTGATGTAGAATGATAGTTGGTTCCCAAGTGGCATCTGTTGGAGTTCTATATTTCCACTAGACTAACACTTCCTTGACGGTTCGTTGACATAGATGATGCTCACGCTGGTCCAAAACTGCTTGTGGTTGTATCCAAATGGAGCCTTCTTCGTCCAACTCGGGAAGGTTGGTTTGAGTTTGGCACTTAGTTCCAATCACCTTCTTTAAGAAGGAAACATTAAAAAAATGATGGAGCTTATAATGGTTGGGAAAATCTATCTGATCGGCCACCTATCCCACACACTTGAGAACATTATAAGGACCATAAATATTGGGCGTCGGTTTATGACAATGGTCAGCCTTGAGGGAATTTTGCTTGTAAGATTGCAGTTGAAGAAGCACCTGATCCCCTTATGTAAATTGACATTCATAGAAACCTTGATCTACTTGTTGCTTCATGCGATTCTGGGACATGACCAATTTCTCTTTGAGGGTATGGAGAATAGCCTCTCAAACTATAAGCGTTTGGTCAACCACCTGGACCTTCGAGACACCTAGAAAATATGAGAGAACTGAAGGTGGATTTTGTCCATATACCACTTCAAAAGGAGTCATGTGGGTAGTTGTATGGTACAAAGTGTTGTACCACCATTCATCTAGTGGTAACCATTGAGCCCACTGATTTTTCCTTTCCGATTCTAAACACCTCAAATATGTTTCCAAACACTTGTTAACAACTTCAGTTTGACCATCAGTCTGGGGATGATAAGCTATGTTGAGATGCGATTGGGTGCCTTGTAGCTTGAACAGTTCTTAGCAAAAATTATTGGTGAAAGTTGGGTCATGATCAGAAACAATAGAATGCGGCATGCCATGAAGCTTGAAGACCTGATCCATGAAACATTAAGCCACAGTGGATGCTATAAATGGGTGTTGAAGAGCACAAAATGAGCATACTTTGAAATAAGATCAACTACCACCATGATGACTGATTTATTTCCCGATTTAGGTAAGCCCATAATAAAATCCATAGAGATATCCCGCCAAATAGTAGGTGGAATCAGAAGTGGTTGTAGTGTTCTGGGAGATTTGACTGTTTCTCTCTTGTTGCGTTGACACACATCACATTCAAGAAAAAATTAATAATGTTCAGTTTCATACCATCCTAGAAAAAAGAACGTTTGACCTGGTCATAGGTTTTGGTAAACCCAGAGTTCCCAGTTGTCAGTGTAGCACGAAGCTCAAAAAGTACTGTGGATTTATGTTTTGACTGTTTACTTAAATACAAATGACATTTTTATCGAATCTCATCATTAAACCAAGAGTACCCTGGGGAAACTGGAGAATTGGATTGCAATTGTTGTATCAGATGCAAACTTTTGGGATCGTGTATCCATTCCTGGAGAACAACTTCGAGCCAATCTGGTACATTGCAGGAGAGAGAAAAAAGGGAACCTTCATCTTCATATTTTCTGGAAAGTGCATCAGCAACCACATTGTCTTTTCCTTTCTTGTAAATGATCTCATAATCATATCCAAAGAGCTTAGTCACCCATTTTTGTTTCTCTAGGGAGGAAAGGCGTTGTTCTAGAATATACTTGAGGCTTTGATGATTTGTCTTAACTTGGAAGCGTTTCCCCAATATATAAGGGCACCAAAGATCCATGACATGTAGAATAGCCAACATTTCCTTTTCATATATTGATTTGCCCAAATTTCGCTCGGATAGTTGTTTGCTGGTAAAGGCCAAAGGTAAACCCTCTTGCATAAGGACAACACCAATTCCTTTCCCGGAAGAATCACATTCAAGGACAGGTCTTTTTGAAATCAGGAAGGGCCAAGATTGGAGTGGTGCACATGGCCATCTTCAAGGTTTGAAAATCCTAATCAACTGTTGGAGTCCAAGTGAAAGAATTATTTTTAAAGAGTGCAGTGAGAGGTGCCGCAATCTTTCCATAATTCTTAACAAACTTGTGATAATAGCATGTTAAACCCAGAAATGCACACAATCTTTTGAGAGTCTTTGGGTGAGGCCAATCTTGCATAGCTTCAATCTTTTTAGGATATACCCTGACGCCGACCTTGCCAACAAGATGACCCAAGTACTTGACTTCCGAGGTGCGAAAAGAACATTTAGATTGTTTGAGGAAAATTTGGTGCTGAGAGAGTAGATGGAGAAATCGATCCACATGAGAAAGATAGGTTCTCCAGGTTTTACTATAGATGAGGATATCATCATAGAAAACTAAGAAAAAATGACGAAGAAAAGGATGGAAGACATGATTCATGATGCTTTGGAAAGTGGAGGGAGCATTACACAAGCTAAAGGGCATGACCAAAAAATCATAGTGGCCCTCATGAGCTCTAAAAGAATTCTTAGGAATGTCTGCCTCTTTCATACAGATATGGTGGTAGCCAAAATGAATATCAAGTTTAGTAAAGAACTGGGCGCCACTCAATTCATCTAAGAGGTTATCAATGACAGGAATGGGAAATTTTTCTTTAATGGTGAGTTTGTTGAGGGAATAGAATTCGGGACACGTGCGCCAAGAACCTTGTTTCTTAAGGAACATGACCACAAGACAAGAGTAGGGGCTCGTACTAGGGTGGATAACACTTGTGTTGAGCAGTTCTTGAACAATTTTCTCAATTTCATTTTTTTGGGAGAAGGGGTGACGATAGGGGCGGATATTGGGAGGGAGGAATCCTGGGACAAGGGGAATGGAATGATCATGAACACCATGGGAAGGAGGGAGTCCCTGGGGAGTGGAAAAAACCACTTGATGTTTAGAGAGGATGGATTGGAATTCCAGCGGCACAAAGGGTGTCTTAGTTGCTTGTATGGCATGGAGTTGGGAAATAATCCCATAATGACCTTTTTTGAGCATCTTTTCCATGTGATGAGAACTAATGATCTTCGGGGAACCGACGATGATGCCTTGGAACTTATATTTTTGACCCTCCTGGTTGAATTGCATGGTTAATTCCTTAAAATCCATGAGAATGGGACCCAAAGTCCTTAGCCATTCTACACCCAACACAATGTCACATCTGCCCATGTCGATAGAAAACATATGATATTTCAGGTGGTATTCACCAATTTGGAGACGCAGATTTTCACAACGCTCTCCACATTTCATGGACCTGCCATTGGCAATCATGATTTGGAAATTATTGACTGCACGAATATAGAAATTAGTTTCTTGGGCAATACGACAACGAATAAAATTATGGGTTCTTCCACTATCAACAAGAATGATGACCTTCCTATGCTTGATGTAACCAATTAGCTTGAGGGTTTGGGGAGCAAAAAATCCAGTGAGAGAATTTAAGGAAATGACTAGTTCTACTTCAAGAGGGTCTGACGGAGGGGTTATGTTAGTGGGCTCAAGTGACACAGACACAAGGGGAGGCTCAACATCCTCTTCTGAAACATCCTCTGAGATGGTCATAAAAATATTTTGTTCCTTACACTTGTGTCCCAGAAAATATTTTTCATCACAATTATAACAAAGGCCTTTGAGTTGGCATTTAGCCATTTCGACCCTGGTCAATTTCTAGATCTTTAGTGGAGTAGGAGGAGTGGGAGTTACTGGTTTAGTGTGAGGAATAAAGGAGGGTTTTCAGTTTTGAGAAGAGACAAACAATTGTGCTTCCTTAACTCTTTTAGTAGCATGCACCCAACTTTGAGGCCGATCCATGAGGACATGGGCACAAATCTCATCCTTGAGGCCACTGATAAAAGATTCTCGGGAAAAAGCATCAGACATCCCTCTGTATGAAAATCAAGTCCCTCAAAAGCAACTATAAAGTCTTCCACTATGCCAGATTGTTTCAACTTTGTCAAAAGGCCTAAATGGTTGGTGTCATTGTCAAAGCCTTCATAAAGATCTTCCACAAAGTGTGTCCAAGCCGCATACCCTTGGCGGAAATTGTTTCTCCATTTCCATAATTGCCAACTTTCTTGATCTAGATGGAGAACACCATACAGGAGTTTGGCCAACTCATCTGTAATTCCATACAAAGAGAAATAATTTTCCAGTTGAGTTACCCAGCCAGTGGGATTTGAGCCATCAAATTTGGTCACATCCACACACGAAAGGCATAGGTCACACTGAAAGTGATGGGGCTGAAAATTCTAGGAATGAGAGGAAGCTTCACCTTTGGTATGCAAAGGTGGGTCAGATAAGGGAAGATCTGCAGGTATGTGTAGCTTGGCACAAATCATCGTAGTGAAAAATTCAAGTTGGGTAGTAATGTCTTGTTTGAGTTCCTCGATTGAGGCGACGATGGAGGAATGCATGTTTTTATTAATGGTAGCAATATTGGAACTAAGTTTTCTCACTTCTTGTTGGGTATCACAAAGATCAGGCCGACGAGTTGAATCCAATGGGGTAAATCCCAAATAAGGGTGTTGGAAGGGCGTCAGGTCCACAAGAATTTTTTTTTGATGAAAAATGATAGGTATGACTACGATAAGGGAGAAGAGAGAAATCCAACGGAATAGGTCTCAAATAATGGTGCCAACAGGATCTAAACTCTGATCTGAAGAATACTGCAGTGATGAAATTCCCAAATGCTTAACATGAAGAAATGTGTAGTAATTTGGAAACTCGAATGCAAGAGACAGAATTGTGCATCAATAGATCTTGTTTGTTATGTTTTTGTTTGTTATCGGATAAATCGGTAAATGCAGACATAAACTAATCTCCCTAGATCCACCTATATATAGAACAAAACAGGACAGGACATGGTGCTTTCCCTAGGCTCTAATCGTCGAATTTACTACTGAACAAAAGATGAGAGACATACCTTTAAATGTCGCTTCCTTATATCTTTGGTGTTCCTGTTTCTCTCTAGTGCTCTTATGATACTGATCCTGCAGTGAGATACAAACCAACCAAAGTGAAAGTAGAGAGAGTATATTCAATGACAACCTATGCATATGATCAAGGAATTATGCAATAAAATAAAGATAATTCTATGGGAAAGAAACATGCCACTGTATTATATTAATAATAGGAAGAGAGATTACAACCAGATGCCTTGATGTCGTAAGGTTCCTTCCAACAGTTCCTTCCTTCCCACACACTTCTTTCTCCAAGGATACTGAGACCATGGATCTGATAGCTACTCACAATCTATCTTGACAAAGCAAATCTCAAAGCCAATCTAACCAGGATAACAATCTCAAGCCAAATTCAACTCAAACCCTCATCAAGCTAACTTTCTCCATGAGAGTTCCTCTCCTTTTATAAGTTGAAGAGGATAAGGTGAGGATGTTAGGATGATCCCACTAAATCATGAAAGCGAGTAAGATCCAAACCTTTCGAAGGCCACCTCACCATAGAATCTTCTCCTTCTAGAAGCACTGATAAAATGCTCGTTTTTCCCACATACAAAGTCCATCGCGACATGGTTATAGTGCAGCCTGTGGAAATTCCACACCCTAGCTATAGTGCAGCGTGCAGAAATTAGGCATTTCCACACCCCAGCTATGGTGCAGCGCGCGGAAATCCTCCAAAATAGGGTTTTTATAGAGGAAAACACAACTTCTCTCAAGAAAAATTCTTCTCCCTTCTTTCTTTAGAAATTAAAGCCACTGACCCTTCTAAAGGAAACATATAGGTTTACATCATTAAAAATCATAGGGATGACAAAAATAATGTGTAACAGAGAGCCCCCAGAAGTATGAAGTTAGAATAGAGTGATAGCTTAAATACTTTGTCGAGTGTGTGTAGGGAACAGGGAACAGGTCGGTTGGAAACCTGCCAACAAACAAGGAAATGCAGTACAATAATATATCATCACTGAGGTGGGCATTCCCATACTCAGAATACAAATGAATCAAAGAATAAATGTTGACATGCGAAGATCCATGTCAAGTAACGCAGGCCATGGCCACCAAACATACACTGTGGATCCATGCCAATATGACTCAAATCTGAACATAGCCACCAAAATACATTGTGGATCTATGTGTTGAAGACTCAAATTTGAACATAGCCATGAGACATACAATGTGGATCTATGAAATAGTACAAACTGAATATACTCCAATGCAACCTGAATCTGTGAGAAAAGGTTTAGGGTCTTCATCTCCACCACTCTAAGTATGAATCTAACCATGCGAATATATTTGTTGAAGTCGAACATGGTAGAAACCACTTGATTACCAGTCAATGATGAGAACCGTTAACAAGTGCAAGGGAAACCACCATTAATGTCAATGACTCCCAAGGTACACTAGTACAATCTAACGAATGTGAATTAATGAGCTGAAGTTGAACACTCAGCGAAATATCCCAATCAAGGGTTAATAATGAAAACCCATTGTCGAAAGTGATGAAACTTTCCATTGAGGCATGCAAGTTCCAAGGTACCATTTAGTTTCTAAGTCTAATTCCTGGATAATGAGTTGAATTCGAAAATAAAAGACTCGTCACAGGAGGGACTTAATGTATCCCCCATCAATGACATGAAACAAGTAACAAGATTTGATGTAGGTCAAAGTAACAAGTGATTCAGGACTGACTTAGGGATGGACGACGCAATAGAAGGATCAAGGATTGCAGAAATGGTCGACGCAATAGAAGGATTTCCTGGTTGAACTTCTCTTAGAATATATTGACGACACGACCAATGTCTTGTAAAAACTGACTCAACAACAAGGATCACAGACCAATTTGTAATCTTAAAGGAGTATGATCAAGATACAAGTGGATTTTCCAACCTAGACACAAAGCGAGTGAAAGGGTGTCATGTTCAAAAGTGACTTTTCCATGGAATATAGGTTTAGACACATTTCTTTCCCAATTTTTCCCCCACCATTTCTGGCGAGTACCTCTTTATTTTTACGCAATCTTGAGGAGGATAACATATGCTTGTAAATGTAAGCTCATCCTTCGAACAAGTCCCTTGGACTATGTTTAATGAACCCTAGGAAGGAGTGGTTCGGTCCCATGTGGGTCTTTCGATGTTTGTTTAACAATTCCAAATATAGAAAAGTCGGGGGTTTTTCATATTTTGAGAGTCTGAAAAACACTTAAAGAGAACTCTCCCAGTTCCTTTTCGTAAATTAGTCTAACGAGACTGAAAAAAAGATAAACTATCGCTCAACAAACGTGTTTTCTAATATTTTAACGAGCATGAAAAGAACAAGATCTCTCGGCAATATTTTCATGTTTAGAGAGTCTGAAAAGAGCTTAAAGGTGACTCTAGGTGGTTCCTTTTTCGTATAACCTTTTCTCACGTATTTACGAGCATGAGAAAGAAAGAAATACTAATCTTAGTAACTTATTCTCATGTATTTACGAGCATGAGAAAGAACAAAGACTAAGCTCGGGATTGTTTTCATTTTTACGCAAGCTTTAAGACAAAACAAAACTGTTCTTGGGATAGATTTTATTTTTTCACAAGCTTTAAAACTAAACAAAACTATGCTTGGACCTGGTTTCATTTTTACACAAGCTTGAACCAGAGGAAAATATGCTTGAGGTACGTGGTTTCATTTTTACACAAGCTTGAACCAGAGGAAACTATGCTTGAGGTAGGTGGTTTCATTTTTACACAAGCTTGAACCAAAGGAAACTATGCTTGAGGTAGGTGGTTTCATTTTTAAACAAGCTTGAACCATATAAAACTTTTCTTGAACTTCACAACACATAAGAAAGGTATGGTTGGTACTTAGCCCCCAGTTTAAGAAGCTAGCGACTCAACTTCAGCATGAAGTCCAAAGGCTGAAAACATTGAATTTTGTTAACAGGTAAATCGATAGATGCGGAAATGAACTAATCCCCCTAGATCCACCTGGATCTAGAACAAAACACGACAGGGCATGGCGCTTTCCCTAGGATCGAATCATCGAATTTACTACCAAACAAAAGACGATAGACATACCTTTAAGTGTTGCTTCCTTATGTCTTTGTTGTTCATGTTTCACTCCGGTGCTCTTGTGAAGATGATCCTATAGTGAGACACAAACCAACCAAAGTGAAAGCAGTATAAGTATATTCAATGACAACCGATGCATATGATGAAGGAATTATGCAATAAAATAAAGATAATTATATGGGAAAGAAGCATGCCACTGTATTATATTAAATAATAGGAAGAGAGATTACAACTGGATGCCTTGATGTCGTAAGGTTCCTTCCAACAATTCCTTGCTTCCCACACACTTCTTGCTCCAAGGATTCTAAGACCATGGATATGATAGCTACTCACAATCTATCTTAACAAAGCAAACTTCAAAGCCACTCTAAACAAGCTAATAATTCCAAGCCAAATCCAACTAATTTTCTCCATGAGAGCTCCTCTCCTTTTATAAGTTGAAGAGGATAAGGTGAGGAGGTTAGAATGATCCCACTAAATCATGAAAGCGAGTAAGATCCAAACTATTCGGAGGCCACCTCACCATAGAATCTTCTCCTTCTAGAAGCATCAAGAAAATGCCCATTTTTCTCACGTACGAAGGCCACCACGACCTGGCTATAGTGCAGCTTGCAGAAATTCGGCACACTAGCTATAGTGCAGCCTACGGAAATCAGGCATTTTCGCACCCTAGCTATGGTGCATCTCACGGAAATCCTCCAAAATAGGGTTTTTACAGAGGAAAACACAACTTCTTCTCTCAAGAAAAATTCTTCTCCCTTCTTTCTTTATGAATTCAAGCCACTAACCCTTCTGAAGGCAACATATATGTTTACATCATTAATGATCATAGGGATGATGAAAATAATGTGTAATAGAGAGCCCCCCAAAGTATGAAGTTAGAACAGAGTGATAGCTGAAATAATTTATCAAGTGTGTGTAGGGAACAAGGAACAAGTTGGTTGGAAACCTGCCAACAAACAAGAAAATACAGTACAATAATATATCATCACTGAGGTAGGCATTTCCATACTCAGAATACAAATGACTCAAAGCATAAATTCCGACATGCAAAGATCCATGTCAAGTAACGCAATACATGGCCACCAAACATACACTGTGGATCCATGCCAATATGACTCAAATCTAAACATAGCCACCAAAATACACTGTGGATCTATGTGTTGAAGACTCAAATTTGAACATAGCCATAAGACATACGATGTGGATCTATGAAATAGTACAAACTGAATATACTCCAATGCAACCTAAATCTATGAGAAAAGGTTCAGGGTCTTCATCTCCACCACTCTAAGTACAAATCTAACCATGCGAATATATGTGTTGAAGTCAAACATAGTAGAAACCACTTGATTACCGGTCAATGATGAGAACCATTAACAAGTGTGAGGGAAATCACCATTAATGTTAATGACTCCCAAGGTACACTAGTACAATCCAACGAATGTGAATTAATGAGCTGAAGTCGAACACTCGGCGGAATATCCCGATCAAGGGTTAATAATGAAAACCAATTGTCGAAAGCGAGAACTTGCCATTGAGGCATGCAAGTTCCAAGGTACCATTTAGTTTCTAAGTCTAATTCCTGGATAATGAGTTGAAGTCGATAGGAAAAGACTCGTCACAGGAGGCCCTTAATGTATCCCCCATTAATGACACGAAACAAGTAACAAAATTGGATGTAGGTTAGAGTAACAAGTGATTCAAGACTGACTCAGGGATGGCCGACGCAATAGAAGGCACAAAAAATGCAGAAATGGCCAACACAATCGAAGGATTTCGAGGTTGAACTTCTCTTAGAACATATTGATGACATGACAAATGTCTCGGAAAAACTGACTCAACAACATGGATCACAGACCAATTTGTAATCTTAAAGGAGTATGATCAAGCTACAAGTGGATTTTCCAACCTAGACACAAAGTGAATGAAAGGGTGTCATGTTCAAAAGTAACTCTTCCATGGAATACAGGTTTAAACACATTTCTTTCCCAGTTTTTCCCCCACCATTTCTGGCGAGTACCTCTTTATTTTTATGCAAGTTTGAGAAGGATAACATATGCTTGTAAATGTAAGCTCATCCTTCGAACGAGTCCCTCGGAGTATGTTTAATGAACCCTAGGAAGGAGTGGTTCGGTCCCATGTGGGTATTTCGATGTTTGTTTAACGAGTCCAAAGATAGAAAACTCGGGGTTTTTTTACATTTTGAGAGTCTGAAAAACACTTAAAGAGAACTCTCCCAGTTCCTTTTTGTAAAGTAGTCTGATGAGACCGAAAAAGAGATAAACTATCACTCAACAAATGTTTTTTCTAATATTTTAACAAGCATGAAAAGAACAAGATCGCTCAGCAATCTTTTCATGTTTAGAGAGTCTAAAAAGAGCTTAAAGGTGACTCCAGGTGGTTCCTTTTCGTATAACCTTTACGAGTCCTAAAAAGTGATAAAATTATACTCGGTTAAATTCTCACATATTTACGAGCATGAGAAAGAGACAAAGACTAAGCTAGGTAACTTAGTCTCATGTATTTACGAACATGAGAAAGAACAAAGACTAAGTTCTAGATTGTTTTCATTTTTACGCAATATTTAAAACAAAACAAAATTGTGCTTGGGATAGATTTTATTTTTTCATAAGCTTTAAAACTAAACAAAACTATGCTTGGACCTGGTTTCATTTTTACACAAGCTCGAACCAGAGGAAACCATGCTTGAGGTAGCAAGGTTTCATTTTTACACAAGCTTGAACCAGAGGAAACTATGCTTGAGGTAGGTGGTTTCATTTTTACACAAGCTTGAACCAGAGGAAACTATGCTTGAGGTAGGTGGTTTCATTTTTACACAAGATTGAACCATAGAAAACTATGCTTGAACTTCCAAACACATAACAAATGTATGGTTGGTACTTAGCCCCTAGTTTAAGAAGCTAGCGAATCAACTTCAACATGAAGTCCAGAGGCTGAAAACATTGTCCTCCAAGCTTTGTTTCGTCCAACTGCAAAAGCGGAGGAAAGGAAGCTTCAAATACTAGATGAAGGACTTGACTCAACAGAGAGAGCGAATAAATATATTTCATTTTTTAACGAGCTTGAAATCAGAGAACCATGCTCAAAGCTAGTTTCATTTTTTAACGAGCTTGAAATCAGAGAACCATGCTCAAAACTCTCTTCTTGATCATGGATTCCAAGAGAACAGTGCTTTGGAAGAACACCATGTCAAGGGACAAAATTCGGTCATGGCCTCCAAGAGATCTTCACTGGATGGAAGAAACACACTCTGGGAGGAACACATGTCGAGGGTCGTGATAGGGGTAAAAATATCATGCTCTAAAAACCCGATCGAAGAGATCACCATGTCAACTACTGGATCCAAATCATCAAAAGGTGAAGTCATAGGAGACAATGCCACATAATTAACATGTGGCGGGGGCAATACTATCTGCATATGAGAAACATTTAAGGAGGTAATCTAGGGAGGACTAATGAATGAAAGTAGATCGATAGTCACCATTCTTCCATCGTGAGGGAAAGATATCACACAAAAAAGAGTGGACACAATAGCTTTCATGGCATAGACATAATCTCGCCCAAGGAGTAAATCGAAATCCAAGGGGTCTTCGACTACCATTACATCAATATAGACAGTTTTCCCTCCCAAAGTTATAGGAAACTGAGGAAGGGTCCCTAAAGGTTGATTGGTTCTTTTGTTAAAAGCTAACAGATTCTGCGTAACTGGGGCAAGCTGAGGACAACCCAAACCTTGCCAAGCAAATGAGGAAAAAATACTAATGGACGCACCTTCATCTATCAACATTTGAGGAATGTCCCAAACACAAATTTGCACTGTAATATGGAAAGGAATGTGAGAGGGAAGACGAGGTCCAGTTAGCACACCCCAATCAAAATGAATGGCCTCATTACTTGGAGGAGGTTCTACGAGAAAAGGAGGAATACCCCCTGGCATGGTAGAGTCTATATCAATGAGAAAAACGTGGGCAGTATCAGGTTTACTCTCAAGTGGGAGAGTAGGATCGACTGATAATGACATCAGATCGACCACTTGGGTTTCATTCTCTAAGGAGAGAATGGGGTCGATGGGTGGAAACGAATCGACCACTTGGACTGCATTCTGTAACGAGAGAGGGGGATCGACCGAGGATGGGATCGGTTCGACCACTTTATCAACTAGTTCAACTAAGGACGTGACCATATTGACTGCATGATCAACCGGATGGATTGGCGAAGGGACGGTATTAATCATTCCATCAACTATAGATGGGTCAAGAGTAAGCTTGCGATAAGCAGTTGGAAGTTGGGGCTATGAAACAGTCATGTCTTCCAGTAATTTTGAGGCTTCGTCCATATGAGGGAAAAGGTGAGTTAGATGAATCCCTTTGCATAACATACACAGGAACATGACTCTACTTTTATTTTTCCCAACTACATCATGACTAGTTGACGGGAGGTTATCAACATGTTGTTTAGAGGTCGACGACATGGGTTGGCGAGGGTGTGTAGACCATGTTTCTATAACCTTGGATAGACTAGAGAAATCCTTAAGACGATGGCTACCTCTACAAATCCTGCAAGGGTACTTGGGCTGACGGGTTGTTTGGGTGATCTTCGCATCATCATCACTCCCAACACGATTAACAATAATTGGTTTCTTTCCAACAGGTCTGGCAGTGGTTGGATGTTTGGACCCTTGTTTATTTTTATTCTTATTATTCTTACGTTTCTTCTTCTTCTTATCCACCAAGTTACTATCTTTAGAGTTTTCACTCAGCGAAGAAGATGAAATGGAAGAAGACCTTGCAAGTGAAGAAGGAGAAGAAGATATTACTAGTGAAGAGGGAGAAGGATCAACATGAGGTTTATGTTCTTTGGGGGAAGTGCTTACGACCGAAGCACTTACTGCATTCGGGATTACCTGAGTGGAAAACAACCACACCAACAATCCAATCGTGAGACCTGGAAGGCTCAAAGTAGCGATGTGAGGAGGACCAATGTTTCCGTAAGAAGGAAAACAAAAGGTTCCCCTAGAAAATGGGTTCCTTCATTGGTCATTTCGGGAATTGACGCCATTAAAAACAAAAATCCAAGCTAGATTCCATTAGAGAAAACAAATGGCACATGCTAAAAATCTAGTAAGCAAACAAGTAAACAAAACCTTCTCATAATGAGCATAGTAGTTGGTGATGAAATCCAACGTCGTGGGAACAATGTAAGAAGGGGATGAGATAGAGTGGGTGGAAAAGTTACATTGACAACATGCTTAATGGACTTACACCCTGGTGCAAGCTCCCACACGTAATCGTGAGTATACCCTCCAAGGAGCCCGAGTGAGTTTGGCCAACGTCGATTCCAGGTACCGTGAAGCCTTTCCCCTCCACAGTCACCTTGTGTAAAGATCCTAAAGATATAGGCCACTAAGGTTACCAACCACTACAATGATGCCTGGGGAAACAATCGACAGCTCGATCCACACGCAAAGGCAGGGTATCTAGCCCGAAATCAACTCAAAAGGCTTCCACTCATCATTTTGGGTATACCTTTCAAGAGACCCCCATAATACGCACAATATCTACACCAATACCAACAAAGAAGGGTGAGTAACTCTGCGAGTCTCAATGTGACCTCGTGATTGACCCTTGTGTGAGAAGGGCTTCCCAGGAAAAAATGTAATAAGTGGATTTTATTGCTCCCTAACGCAAGATTCTATGTTTGTTTGCAGCTTTGGAAAGTTATCTTTCACACCTATTCCAAAGCCCTACAACTAATCTAATGTAGGTTTGCTACCGAAAAATATAAACATGTCTAATCAATTTTTATAAGCGCTTTATTTTATGGTTGTTGTTACTCAAAAGGAAAATGGCATGGACAATATGGTGTTTTGACTGACTCTAAATTATGCAAAGAGATGAAGATGCAATCTTTTCATTTCGATGAAAGCTATGCTACCAGAAGGAGAAAACATTTATCATTCCCATGTGCACAATGTCCCAAAATATACTAAACTCATCAATATCAAGATTCTCAAGAAATGAGCAAAAAAGACTGTACACCAATGCATAATTCTCAAGAAAAGACCAAAAAATGCCAAGAATCATGCAATTTTGCTACTTCAAATGCAAGGATTCCCCGAATCTAATATGAAGCAAGAAATTAAATCTTTTTCGTTTCAAAGATAGCTAAAATCAATAGCAAATAGATATGAAACAAGGAAACCCAAACAATTTTCTCTTTTAACACGAACTATTCAATAAAAGAAAAATAAATTCTTTCACCAAGCAATTCTAAAGAATAAACGATGCTTTGTAACAGAAAGACACTCAAAGGAAGAGATCAAATCTTTCAAAAACAAACAAAGAAAAAATGAGGCAAAGATGGATGAAAGCAGATTCAAACTTGTCAAACAAACTGTAATCAGACCCAACAACTCACACCAGAACCATATCACAGATCTGGACAGGGAAAACCACCAAAAAACAAAAATTTTCACAATTTTCGCAGGCTGGAAGACTAGCATAGTGCGGAGATCACTGATTTCCATGGGACAGATATGGGTAGGGAGCGACATTTCCGCACTGGTCAAAATAGGTAGGGCGCAAAAATCCTAATTCGTCGCACTGTCCCTCAAAGCAGGGTGCGGAAATCAAACAAAAATTAAAAAATATATAAATTAATAAGGTTTTTCTGGTGAAGTTTAACAGTTAGAGAGTCAAGATGGATGTCCCAGTGACTCAGAAAATAGAAACCAAGCAATTAAAGAAAGAAAGCAATAAAAACTAGGAAAACAATTCGTTCCCTAGTATGGTCGCCAATTTTGTTATTGGATAAATCGGTAAATGTGGACATAAACTAATCTCCCTAGATCCACCTAGATCTAGAACAAAACACGATAAGACATGGTGCTTTCCCTAGGCTTTAATCATTGAATTTACTATTGAACAAAAGACGAGAGACATACCTTTAAATGTTGCTTCCTTATGTCTTTGTTGTTCCTGTTTCGCTCTGGTGCTCTTGTGACACTGATCCTGCAGTGAGACACAAACCAACCAAAGTGAAAGAAGAGAGAGTATATTCAATGA
Organism: Picea glauca; assembly: GCA_000966675.3. Taxonomy (NCBI): domain Eukaryota; kingdom Viridiplantae; phylum Streptophyta; class Pinopsida; order Pinales; family Pinaceae; genus Picea; species Picea glauca. The sequence continues at coordinate 344,762 of JZKD02S1847287.1, forward strand.
CATCCTATGCATATGATCAAGTAATTATGTAATAAAATAAAGATAATTCTATGGGAAAGAAATATGCCACTGTATTATATTAATAATAGGAAGAGAGATTACAACCAGATGCCTTGATGTCGTAAGGTTCCTTCCAACAGTTCTTTTCTTCCCACACACTTCTTGCTCCAAGGATTATGAGACCATGGATCTGATAGCTACTCACAATCTATCTTGACAAAGGAAAGCTCAAAGCCAATCTAACCAAGCTAACAATCTCAAGCCAAATTCAACTCAAACCCTCATCAAGCTAACTCTCTCCATAAGAGTTCCTCTCATTTTATAAGTTGAAGAGGATAAGGTGAGGAGGTTAGGATGATCCCATTAAATCATGAAAGTGAGTAAGATCCAAACCATTCTGAGGCCACCTCACCATAGAATCTTTTCCTTCTATAAGCATCGAGAAAATGCTCGTTTTTCCCACGTACGAAGGCCACCGCGACCTGGCTATAGTGCAGCTTGCAGAAATTTTGCACCCTAACTATAGTGCAGCCTACAGAAATCAGGCATTTCCACACCCCAGCTATGGTGCAGCTTACGGAAATCCTCCAAAATAGGGTTTTTACAGAGGAAAACACAACTTCTTCTCTCAATAAAAATTCTTCTCCCTTCTTTCTTTAGGAATTCAGGCCACTCACCCTTTTGAAGGAAACATATAGGTTTACATCATTAACGATCATAGGGATGACGAAAATAATGTGTAACATTGTTTTTGTCCCAAAGGTAAGGTATTCAAGGGTTCTAAAGACAAAGGTTTGCCCTGTGCTATAGCTCTCTGATATACGTGCGGGGTCCAAAAGTAGTACTTGTCCCAATATCTCAGGGAACCAACTAAGGAGGCTAGATCGTGCCCTTAGTCGTACTACCCGGCTACCCATGTACTAGAGAGTATCTTCTCGAGTGATGTTATCAGTGACGCTATAGAATTCAGGCGAACGATAGGTTTATCTATGGAGGGATTCAAGAGATCTTGGTTGATCCGTATACAGGTGTTGTTTAATGCACTACCACTCGAAGGGGTACCAATGGGGGTTACAAGGGTGTCCAACAGATGTGCGCTTAAGTACCACTTGTATTTCCTGCATGTATGAATCCCGACCGCGGTGTATGCATGTAATGACAGATCTCTGTAACTTAAAGACGTTAGAATATGTCTCTACCCTGAAAAAAAAATTAACCCACAATTTTCTGCCGAGGAAGGTGCTTTGATACCACTTGTAATATTCCAGATATAAAAAAGTATGCAGAACATAAATAAATAGCTATAAATGGTAGATGAACAACAATATAACCAGAACAACACCACAATAATACCAAAATGATACCCGAATAACACCAAAAAGAGCACCTTGATTACTAAGAGCAATGTTCACTTGCCTCTTCAAGGGGGCAACCTCCAGTAGAGCATAGCTCTATTGCAATAATATCCAAGACAAAAGTTCTCATACCCTCGACTCCTATTTATACTAAATATGTCTATCAAAAGAACCATCTAGAGGAAGATCCTTCTAGAAGTGAAAGCTTCTATTAGGTCTTCTTACATTGCACTTATTCTTCCTTATTGCTAGGCCTTATTAATATTGACCTTTATTACATGGAAATATATTATTCTACTTACGTGATGGGTTAGTTCCCTAGTAGTATTTTATTGTTTTCCGAGGAAACTCATGGGTCAGAGATAATAAAAATATCTGGTACAGATCTAGCTATAATTTTCTACTTTTCTACCAGTATATTAGTTGTGGAAGAGTTGTAGTCATTTCTATTTTATGTGTTTTTATTATCGGTATTTAAATGCAATAAAATTATTTCTTGGTGTGTCAAATCTATGGGGCCTCTATTATGAATTGTTTGACAAAAAATATCTTAACCCAAATAACACAAAATCCAACCAACAGTCAATTGTTTGAGAAAAAATCTAAACCAAACTAGCATTAAAAACATATTAGCAGACCAACAAGGGATAAAGCAATGAACTGCTTGACAATGTCCAATACCAAATCAATAGACCAAAGAAAGGGGATCTTACAGCATATTGTTTGACAAAAATTAAGAACCAAGTAAACCAAAATATATTAGCAACAAACACCAATATATTAGCAGTAAGGAGATGAGATATTTTAGATCCTAAGATTATAATTTTCTTTTTTTGGGTTAACCAATACCTTGAGAATAACCTTCTCCTAGAAAAACTTGCTTAATTATATGTTCTCCATCCTTTTCACCTTCAAAGAATAATTTATCTTTTTTCCATGAGTGAGACCTACTATGTTAAGCATGATTACCACCCATTTTCTCTTTACTCTATGGAAGACACTTTCACAATGGCCTCTATTTTCTGAGAAGATTTTTATCAACTTTATCCATGACATTTTTGTTGAGTCTTCCATCCTCTCTACCTCTGCTCCTTATGGCCTTTAACCAATATTGAGTTTGATAATCTCTTATCCCTATTCATCTTATTTATGACAAGCTCCATGTTCCATATGGCCTTTAACCAATATTGATTTTGATAATCTCTTATCCAAGTATTCATCTTATTTATGAGAAGCTCCCCTACACATGTTTATGTCACTAAAGACAAGTATGTTCTCTAAAGAAATGGTGTTATTATATTCTTTTTCAATCCAAAATAAGCTATTATCACCTAATCATTGATAGGGAGAGGAAAACAATATAAACAAAGAAGAACATATATGCTTATTTTGCAAAGAAAAATAAATTGAGAATATAGTATATGTAATGAGATATTATCCTATGTAAACAAGTAAAAAGCATTCAATTCAACATGAATATTTGAATAACTCATACAACTTTGAACACCACAAAAAAAAATGAGTATAATGATCTCAAATGTATATTTATATAATTCTCTGTCTTATAGATCAACTTAAATAGAAATATGTTATTATATTTTATATTTATTTTTTCCTTTTTATTATTGCAAGTGACAACAAAAAATAAATAAATAAAAAACAATACTTGAATAAAAAAATTGAAAGATGACCTAATTGAATAATTGATAAAGAAGAATAAGTGTTAAAGTTTTGGAAATAGGGTAGAAAACTAAATAAACTTGATTGTGGAAAAAACTGAGATGAGTCTTGGTTAGTGAATGCACGCCCCATAAATAATAAATACTTTAAAGTCTTAAATCTCACTTACATTATGACAACCACATCCACTCTTGAATGTCAATTTTCCATCTTCCTTACACAATGGCAAGTGCCTCCACTCATCCTTAAGTAACTCCTATTACACTTAAAAAAGCAAGAAATAAGGAGAATTGTTGCTCATTTCACTTATTTTGGTAAAGATGAACAAATATTTATGAAAGTGCTTTATGATGATTTTTTAATTTACAATGATTTAATTTATAATTATTTAATCTCATATTAAGATAATTTATTTCCATAGTGCCATTTAAAACCTAAAATTTTCATGAAAATGATGAATTAAACAAATTTTATATTTATTTTAAAGAAAAATAAGAAAAAAATATTATATTAAGACAATTTCATCCAACTATGCAACAGGGTTTTAGCAGCAACGACTCTACACGAATTCAACAATGAGCCATCTTTATTTGGGTTTTAGCCAGCAACGACTCTACACGAATGCAACAGGGTTTTAGCAGCAACGACTCTACACGAGTTCAGCATAATAATGTTGTTATTTTGATTAGTGCAAAGTCGACCATGCTATACGTATTCGATTCAAATCCATGATGAGAATTGAATGTGACAGAAGCAGCCCTGGCCGCCCAAGGAGTTCCAAACAAATGGAAAATATATATAATGGCGTCAGGTGAGCGATTTGATAGATTGTGAATTGCACAACTATCTCTTTTATTGAAAACCGTAGAACAAGAATCACATATATCCACCATTTGACTACAAACTAAAGCAAATGGCCATGCCTACAATTACAGATTCCATATGATACGGTGGAAGCCTTATTTAAAATGTATCTTATATTATTAGCCTGCAGCCTGCTGAATTGCAGATCCCAGAGAGTTGCATCTTTTATAACTTCATCACACCATCTTTTACTTCATCAATCGTTTGCATGAGTGCCTGCAGCGCAAAGTTAATAGGATGAATCTCATATACCAGATCTCAAAATAGAGTAGAATAATGATCTTTCAAGGAAAGCAAATGCAAGAAAAGAGTCGTACCTCGTATTCATGAT